>JBBBDQ010000484.1:7547500-7860000 GCA_037127315.1 Ascarosepion bandense
CATTTTTGTTTATTGTCGGTTGCTCTGTCTTATCGTGGAAAAGAACTTTTAAATATTCTTCCCATTGCTGGAATATTTCCTCTTTCTCTAATATGACCGTTTCATCCTTGGATGTTATACATCCTGATGAGGAGCATGTTCTTTGTTCTGTTCGCTTATTTCTTTATGCATGTCTCCTTTATTAGCCTCGCTCAATTTCTCTACTTCTGCACATTTGTTGAGCCATTTCTTTTTAGCCTGTCTGCACTTGGTCTTTATTTCTTTGTGTAGGAGGCCAAAATTAGCAGTGTCTTATTTTTTTTAAAAATGAGGAATGCTGTTAAACTATAAGGATTTTCAACATCTATATTTGACAAAATTTGACATTATTCTAAGCCTAAGCCAAGTTTTAAGTGCTATCTCATTGGGTCAACTGGTATATATTTACATATAAGTAATTCACCAAATATCCAAGAATATTGAATTATTCATAGATAAAAATAGATAATTCACTACTATTATTATTACAATACCAATTTTATAATACTCATTGTTGCATTTTATTATCTTTCTCTGCGTCAGTACACTCAACGACTGTTCAAGTAAACAGTGCAGAAAAATCGGAAATAAATAACCTGCTAATAAAACAAAGATGGCGTACAAAATAGACCAGGAAGGATTGATATTATATCGAGTGTCTTTCGCTTAATCACATACGCTTCCCTAGCCGACCTCCCGATATGTAGGGTGTTTGTTTCCGATTATGCACTATTTGACGATCGAAAAGTGTTTCAAAATTCTTCTATGTGTCGTGTCCTTTCAGGATGTTGGCATTCATGGATCTCTACCCTTTCCTGTGCTTTGTGGATCTTAGTAAGTGTTATGTTTTTGCTATCTCCCCTATACCCTGTTCTGTCATCTATTCACACAAGCTTACTAGGTAGCGTATGCATTGTTTTCCTCTGCCTCTCTTTCCTTCAATACATCCTGTGAGTATCAAATTTTCTATGCTATCTTTCCTCATTATGTGCTCTAAAAATTTCAACTATCTCTTTTTGATGTTAAGCATAAATATAATTTTTGTTTCCGTATTCTATAAAACTTTGTCGTTGCTCCCGTGCTCAGTCCATGTTATTCTCATCATTGTTTCTTCAAGTCTCTTCACCTGTGAAGAAATTCTCCAACATTCACCGCCATATAGGAGAACTGATATTGCATGACAATTCAGTAGCTTTGCAATAAAAATCATCACCGATAAGATAGATTAATAAAAATAATAGTAATAAAAAGTGTTTAATCTACGTGCGTGGTGATAAAATAAGTTATAAGATGTATTAACGTGAGTAACAATATAATAATGCTGAAAATGCTAAACAGAATAACTTAAGACTTTTATTACTGCCAGACATTATTAATAAAGTTGGCATAGAACATCGGAGAAGTATAATGTACGATAAACAGGCTCTTAAGATGCGCATGCGAATTTAAATCTTTTCAAAAGTTACTTTCTTAAATTTAGAATATGTTGCTTTTCTGTTCCTGGAGATCAAAAAAATGTTCCGATACAGAAAAGAACAAGATACACGGGGTGATGTAGAAAGAATGAGGGAAAGACTGGAGTCAAGTCGATAAGAGATGGGAATTGTCAATTCATTTAAATTCCTGGAGATTGTAGCCGTCAGGAAAGCAAGTATATGGAAGGGAGTTCCACGGGCGGGAAGTCAAAGAAAAAAAGCTGATGGAGTAGAATTGTCGGCTGCATTTGGTAGATTTAACTGTAAAAGAGTGGGACTTTGTTGCCAGTCTGGTTGCTCGAGTAAATTCGGGGGGGGGGGCACCAGTGTCCTAAGTTCATCGAAGAAGAAGCTATGAAAATATTTGTAGAAGAGACAGAGGGAAGCCACAAAGTGGCTGGAGTCGAGCTGCCAGGTCGGAACCAATCACATTGCAGATTCTCCTTTGGAGCCTGTCGAGAGATGCGAAGGCGTATCAGAATAGCAAAAGATATGTTCCAAAAGTTAAACATAATATTAATAAATCTGACAATATTGGAAACAAAAAAAAGTACTAGATTTCTAAGTAATATCCACCTAAACCAAATTAAACTGCTAACATCAAATCTCCTATACGGCAGTTAATGCTGGACAATTTCGTCACAGAAAGATGCTGAGAACACCGTCGAACAAGTATGTGAACAACGAGGAAACTAAAAACTTAGCCTCAGGAAACTTCGAATTGATATACCGTCTGGTGTTTGTTTTTTATTTATTCCCTGAGTCCGAGTAGATACTGTCAGAACAAGGGATCCAACTCACAATATATCACCAAAAACGCTTTAGTCTACTAGGCTTTTGTCCGTTGGGGCAGTTAAGTGTCGAAAACTTGGAGCCTTAAAGTAATCCAGTCTGCTAATGAAGGCTGTTGCTACTTGTAACGACTGACTGCATTTACAGAAGCTGGACTTTATTCTACTGTTGAAACCTTCCTATTATTTTACTTTCTCTCTTTATTATTGGCTCGCATATCCTATTTATTTCTATGTTAAGTCTAATAAGGAGGTCCGCATAGTTTAACATATATACTGATTCTTTCCGTTGTCTGGCTCTAGAGAACATTACTCCGCATATAAATAATTTAAAACCCTCATCCTAGAAATTCAAACAGAAAATAAAGTGTTATATATCATTTTATAGAACAGATATTTTTTTGTTTTCGTTGTTTTATTTTTGTTTTTGTTTTCAATTACAAGCTGTCATAATTTACAAATTCTCTTCTCTTTACAGGCTGGTTATTAAATAAATAAAATGGACAAAGAGGACTTGCGTGTGGTCTACCGTTATAACTTAGAAATTGTCCGAAAGATAACTGAAACTGCACAAAACATCAACGAAGTATTTGATCGAGGATTTTGATTGGTTCAGCATTTGTTTCAATCGATCTACTGCTAAGAAGATTGGGTCACTATGACGATCCAGGATGTTTTTTCCACCTGAATCCATCCTGCATATATACAAGTCAACCATCCGTCCGTGCATGGAGTACTGCTGCCATTTATGGTCAGGTGCCCCTGCCGTTCTCCTCAGTGTTCTTGACAAGCTCCAAAGGAGAGTCTGTAATGTGATAGGTACTGATCTGGCGACTCGACTGCAGCCACTTTCCCATCGTCGAAATGTGGCCTCCCTCTGTCTCTTCTATAAATACTTTCATGGCTTCTGCTCGGATGAGCTTAAGTCACTGATGCCTCCTCAACAGGTGTTTACTCGTGCAACCAGACTGGCAACTGGGTCCCACCCATTCACAGTCAGGTTAGCCAAATGCAGACGACAATTCTACTCCTGCAGCTTCCTCTCTCGCACTTCCCGCCTGTGGAACTCACTCTCGTATTCTTGCTTTCCTGACGGTTACAACCTCCAGAAATTTAAATGCAAAGTTAATACTCATCTACTAACCACTGGCCTCTAGCTCTCTCCCCTCCCCTGTATAACCTTCCCTTTCTCCCCACCTATGTATCTGTCATCGCACCTGCTTTCTCAGCTTTCTATTGTTCCTTTCTAACTAGCTTGTACTCCTCACTCTTTTCTAATTAATCTTTTTACATTTATGTAACCCCCTGCACATCAGTGGCGTTTTCGCCTTGCTCGGGGTGAAATGATTAAAAAAAAAAAAAAAAAAAACTTTGAGAACTAAAAGTCTTCAAGATTATGAATATTCAAGGAGAAAATCATTCTTTGATGATGACTAAAATTTTTGGAGAATTTACTCTATTAACAAAGAGTTTTACAATACAATGCAGGAACACCGTCACAAGAAGGACCTCAAAGATCCCTCAAATCTTGTGCCGCTGATCAAACCAAAAATGTAAATATAAGAACAGAAATTTGTTTATTTGTAGATTTAACGGGGCTCCTTTGAACTAATTTTAAACTTTTCAAAGTATTTGGGCACCTCTAGTTCGAGTGTGTTTTTATAATTCAATTGAATTTATTGAAGGGGCCCAATTTAATTTTTTATAGACACGAGGTGCGAACATATGTCATGAAGGGGATTCGAAATTCTATTAGCTCAGAGGCCTCTTAAGGCTGAAATCCGGACCTGACTACGGACACAAATAACTATGACACATATTGCCAAACGGGGACTTAACCATAAGGAATATTTGAATAAACATTAAAATACTTTTCATCGCTTCTTTCATTTTCATTTTAAATTTCCATTCTTACAAATATCCACTCTTTCCTGAACAACACTACGTATGTTAAATTCAATATAATTGTATTTTCAGTTACAACTGAACAGTAAGGAATGCAAAATCTGATTTTTTTTCATTGATTTTGGGTGACTTGTATATTCAGAAAAATGACCCATCTTTTCAGCGATAGGTTTTGTACTTTAGTTTACCCTGTTCCTATGATTGTTGGTAATGTTGATGTATGTTTTTTGGTGCACATATATTTTCAATTGACAATCCATTTAGTCGCTGAAATTGTTTCAACTAATGGGATCACGATCCAAGTGCTCTCACTCTCTCTCTCCCTCCCCCTCTCTCCCCCTCCCTCCCCTCTCTCCCCCATTCTCTCTCTCTCTCTCTCTCTCTCTCTCTCTCTCTCTCGATTGTTAACTATATGTGTCACCGAAGACTTTGCAAAAGTACATTGAACAAACAGTAAAAAGCTAATTTCCTTTTCTCACTAGACACCGATGTTGTAAAGGCGACATATATTTTTTATCAATGGATCAATGAATGATTGAGGGAATCAGTCTGCAAACGGACGAATCGTTCGGTAAATCTATTCCATTGATATATATTCCGAGGTGGGCACCATGGAAATATTAATCGAGATTCAGTTGACAGATGGAAATATGCAGGGATTTGATTTATGAGCGCCTGCTTATTTTATTATCTCGGCTTATTTAAGTCACTTCAGTGAAATATTTTTTAAAAATGATCGAAGCAAATACCCACAAAATGGTTGAAACTGAAAAATAAATAAAAACAAATATGTTTGGGTTCTTTCTGGTTTATGTTTTTATTTTGTTTTTTTTTTTTGTTTTTTTTTTTATTTTGTTTTTTTTGTTTTTTTGACAGACAATTTATGAGGATAAAATATTTAAATACTAGCTGACGTACTCGTCTATGTCGGACAAAAGGTCAAAACTTGGATCGCATCTGATTATAACGAAAGTAAACAATTCCTAAGTATTAACAAAGGTATATCCGTCAGAGTCAACTAATGCAAAAGCAAAAGTTATTAATTTTTTACAAAGCATAAATTCACAAATTTATGTTTAAATTCGCTCCATATAATTTCTTCTATAAATAACAAATGTTTTTTGTCAATTAAAAGGGAGTTTATTATTCATATGCGTCAATCAGCAAAACCAGCCACGTATCTGAATGAAGCAATTAGTAGCGTAAAATATTGATTTCATTTGTTCCTGGTAAGTTCTCAATGTAAAAAAAAAAAATACTGAAAGTAGAAAATATGAAATTGTTCAATTAAATTGATTCTTTTTTTTGTTTTGTTTTTTCAAAGCACTTATCCAGACATTAATAATAAAAAACAAATTATCTTCTTACACCGAATGGTTACAAACTGCATCCGTTATTGTGAAAGATATTGTTGTATAGCAGAAAATAGGTAAATCATCCACTTTCGCCATGAAAAAATATATATTTTACGTCGAAACATTTACCAGAGCTCCACTGAACTTTTTTATCAAACACAAAGCTTTCCCAATTATAGATACAAATGAATTCTGATTACATGATACGAATATATTTAATTTGTCTAGGCATCCGTTAAGCCCAGAAAAGAATGCTGCTGCTCCCTGTCTCTGCGGTGTACACAGCTTGGGTAAGTAGATATGAAGAACGAACCAGGAAATTAGGTTTTCACTATGTCGCTGAAATGATTCAATCAAAAAGTAAGTGCATATACATAGTGACCGCTCCATTGCAAGAGATCCCATGATGTTACTGAATGCAACGTTTAAGGACTCTTGTGGGATAGGAAATTAAGAATTAAAATCAACCTTCTCCTTCATTTTTTCAAAGATTCACAATGACATGTGAAATCCTGGTTTTTCCCAAATAGAAAAAGAATTGACCATGTGCTTAAAGAAAAAGTCGAAACCGGATTTCGCAAGTAGATGTTAAACTGATTTTCTGACCAATGGGAGCATATTGCAAGACCCAGAAGATTTAGCGATCAAGTGTAAAAATCTAAATTACAATAAAAGGCTTTGATCTGCACCAGTCTGTCAGAGTCAGATGGGAGCAGCGAAAGGAAACAACTAAAATATAACGAGAGAAACTTCAATACGACCCGAACATAGGTCGCTTGCACATTGTCCTCCTCCTTCTTCTTTCTCGTATGCTGATTTCTCTTACTTCTTCTCCATTCAAAGACATCCATACCAAACAAACGCTCACACATGCATGCGTACGTACGCATGTACTCTTTCAACAAATTACTACTACGAACATTTTCTACAAATCTTGATACCTTTAACTCAACTTTCTCATTGAACATTAATTTCTACGAATTCTTGTTATTCATTTCTTTTAATAAATTTCAACAAGAAAATTGTATATTTTATTCTGACACTAATCCACACATTCCAACATGCCGACAACCAAACTTCTGATGAAAATCTTCGGATAATAATTCTGATGATGATAACTCTGGATAAAAACTTGTAAACTGTAGGGAGTTCGGTTATGCACGACACAATGACGAATAAAGAAACATTAACCATCTCCCTATAGCTTCACTCTGACTCCCAAAGCCCTTCCCATAAGTGGGGTTTCTAAATCAGTATTCCTTCACTTAGACAAGCCCAGTCTGCTAGAATACAATGATTTTAAAGCATCAGTAGCATACCTTTCGTACATTCTTCCATCAGTGAGAACATTTCGCCAGACTTAGAGGACAAGTTACCCATGAAAGGCAAAGACAAACTTTGCTGCCAAAGAGTGGTAAAATGACCCCAACATAACAACCTTTATATACAAATATACTTATATGTTACACTTACCATATTAACTTTGATTTTTATTATTTGTCAGATAAATTCAGAAAAGTCCAGTTCATTTCTGTTTAAGGCGCCAGAGTGATTTTATTTTACCTTTATTAAAATGCACATAAAATGCCTAAAAAGTGGGAAAAAAAACATTATATCACTATATATCTTACCTTATTCTAGATAGATGGTTAACTTCCCTATTTGCTGGTGTCAAGGATGCGCCAGATGTTTTTAATCAAATTCACCTCAAGCAATGCAATAAAGCCATTAAGACACAAGAGGTTACTGAGTGTGAATTAATTAGAAAACAGAAAACATTATAAAGGAGAGAGAACAATATAAGAATAGTCGGACACTAGATAGCGATTGACATTGCATTTATATTTTTGAAGATTAAAGATAGACGGAATCCAGGGAGTCGGAAGAGAGTTCCACAAGCGAGAAGTGCGATAAAATAAACTGTTAGCATAGAAGTTACGGTTACATTTAGCTAATTCAACTGTAAATTGGTGAAACATTGTTGCCAATCTAGTACGGAGCTTAGATTCTAGGTATCATAAAAAAGAGATTCTCCTAACAATTACCATAAAAGTATTTATAGAAAAAGTACAGAGAAGCCACATTACTGAAAACCGGGACTCCAGATCAGGACAAATAATATTGCTGATTCGCTTTTAGATTTTATCAAGAAATTCTAAATGAATAGCAGGAGCACCAGACTAAATGTGACAGCAATATTCTAAGTATTAAAAAAAGATATAACTTGCCTAAAAATATAATTTAAGGTGTAACATTCTTATCCCCAACTGAAAACTGCTTCTCAAGAAACAATTAAGTAAACCGTAAATTATTAAACTATTTTATAAAAATATTTTAGAATGTCGATTTACTTTATTTAAAATAAATTATACTACGATTTACTTTATGAAAAATAATTAAAAGCAAAATCTGCTTCATTTTGTTTTGCTTTTTTCGATTTACTTTATTTAAAAAAATAATTTTAAAACATGCGTTTTACTGAATTATTTTATATGTCAATTCATTTTCTTAAAAAATATTTTTTTAATATTTACTTTAATAATTTCTTAAAAATAATAATAGTTTATATTTTATACAATGTCTTTTCAAACGCGTTATTTAAGAAAAAATATTCTTTAACTAAGGTTTTAATCCTTAATAAATTACTTTTATTCTGCTATAAAAAATAGTTACATTTTTCTGGTGTTGCGTTGTCCCGGTGTTGAGGTATCCCTGCGCTTAGTCGGCGGGGTTGACTTGGCGGTATTAAGCTGTCCTACACCCTCCTCAACCAAAGCTCAATAGTTAATTTGGCATGGAAAAAGTTAGCTAATATCAAATACCAAAATATTCTCCATGGATTGTTCCTTCGTACTGTTCAAAAACTGTACTGTTTCAAATGTCTTCCAGCAGTACAAAGCTCTTGGCATTTCTGCTAAATTCATTAAAATTCTACCATTCTTCCAGAAAATTGATGTAATTGATTTTTTAACAACTACATTATAACACGACTCCTGGCTGCGTCCAGTTAACCTTCCTGACCTTTGGCCGATTGTGCCCACGCTGTGTTGTTGATCTCAGCTTAGCCAAACCAGGACCGCTTTTTACGACTTAATGAGGATGGATTAGACTTGCGGGGGATTGGTATATGATAAAAACCTGATTCAAGACCGCAGCGACACGGTGTAGATTTATATATATTTATATATATCGAATAATTACAGAATTACAAGCAAGTCAAAATAAGTGACGGAAAAGAAATATCAGTTGGCTGGTATTCAGTAGAATATTCGTGTTATATTATTTCTACGGGACGATCAGTTGGTTGAATTTTGTAATATCTCTCTCTGATCGTCTTCCTCTTATTTCTAATAGCAGGCGTGTTTTTCAGACCGACCGTATTTCCCAACCTTTCTTCTAAGCTTCGAGAGCCGACTCACAAATTTCGTCTTACATTCTGATTTTGTCAAACAGCACTCCAACCGGGGTGGAAAAGTTAAATAATGGAGTTTCTAATTCCTCCTCCCTATATTTTCTATTTCGAAAATGAAAACAATTGCGTACATTTATCCATTTTGACTTCACATCACCTTTTATTGTCTGCCTGCGCTTATCAACTGTCCCGGTAACCCAGTACACAGGAAATTGTCATGGCCTCATTTCGACCTAGGGCCACCTATTGTCAAAACCCATTGACAAATATTTTGTCTGAAATGACATTGATTCACTGTGTATTGTCGCACTGTGTTTAGAAAGTAAAATTGTCATTTTTGTTCAAAAATATCTTTGCAAATGTTAGCATTTCATTACATGAAATGTTAACATTCACTAGGCATAGGGAAAATGTCGCATTCGTTCAGCAGAAACTCTGAGAATGTGCAAACTGTTTACAGATGGACAAGTTACGGCAAACCTAGAGGACAAAAGGCTGAAAATGACTGTTCTGAAGCGTCAAAGAACAATAAGACCAAACTGACCCAAGATTCAGAAATCCCAAAACTCATCTTTAAAAAAAGAACCGTTATTCTTGACAACAGACAGGAAAATGTGGAGGGCCATGATCGCCTACATCCTGAAGGGACACTGCACATAAAAGAAGAAAGAACTTAGCAGACCGACTCGACTTGTTATCATTTTACGCTCACAGAGGGGTTCGAACGTGTTCTCAGGTGAAGGAGGGAGGGAATGAGTCAAGCTTTCAGCTGTCTATCGATGCTCCAGAATGCTGTCTACTGAGGTCATATAAAAGGTTAAACCCGGAGCCTTTGTCTACCACAGTGAAGGAATTGTAGCAGGTTTTCTGCATCTGGTACAAGGCGAGAAATCAATGAATGCGAAGGAATACAAAATATATTACAAAAATGGTTGCCTCCAAATCTGAACATATTTTATGGGGAAAATAGGGAGCAAGTAGTCATTTTCTCACAAAATAATGCTCCAACATACTCTGAGAAAACAACAAAATCACAGTTTTTTAAAACTATATTTCTGTTGTCTCAATTCTCTTCATCTGTGAGGAAAGTGTTCAACATTCACTGCCATATCGAAAGATCAATATTACAATATTAAAAGATCATTTAAGCATTGTTTTTTTTTCATTTCTGACCAAATTTTCCCCTGTTATTATACTTTATTTATCTTTTAGAAGGCATCTTTCATTGTTCGAATGCGCCTTCAGATTTTGGTGTTACATTTTCCATCCGTTAAAACAGATATTGAAATTTTCAGATTTGATTTTGGTTTCTCCAATTTTTAGTTTGCATCCCTTTGTTGGCATCCTGTCTTCTTACACTAAATAGTTAGTCCTTTCTTCGTACTTCCCTTTACTACCTTTGAGTTTCTTTCTGTATCTCATTGCGTTATCTGCATAACTTATGTCGTTAAGATTATGTAAAAATAAAGAAAGCTCTTTTTATTTACATTGTTCAGACTGTTGTCCTCATCATTATTGCCATATTCACGACGTTTCGGCCATTGTACGCTCTGACCTTCTTCGTGACTGGAATTTTGAACTGAACCCTTTATTTCAATCACTGTGGTAGATTGTTCTCGTTCTATATGTCATGCCATTTCTGGATGTCTTCGTTATCTCCATTTAACTCAGCTCTCTAAGTTTTTGTTCGCTACTACTGTTGCTAGGTATTGAACTCACAACTCTTTAAAGCAAATCATGTTGGTTGGATCCGTAAGTGGCACAAGTCAATGTGATTCAATGTAAAGTATATAAGGGCATAAAGTATGTGTGTGCGTGTATGTGCATTTCTCTTTTCTTTATATATATATATGTATCTATATATATATATATAGATAGATAGATAGATAGATAGATAGATAGATATGTATATATATATATATATATATTTGTGTGTGTGTATGTATATATATATATATATATATATATATATATCAGCCTAATTTTCCCGATCTTTTCTTTCCAATCTTTACTTTGACCTTTTTCTCGATATACTTTTGCCATATCTCTCTTTCTTTATTCTTTATTATTAAAGCAGATTAAACTCCTTAAACACATACTGAGGAAGGACGGCTTGCAAAACGTTCACTAGGCATAAGGAAAGGTGAGCTGATCTGTTTGTCTGAATAGATGACGGAGCTGGGGGCGAGAACCTTAGTAAGGGAAGAAAAGCAGCTAAAAGTCACAGGACAAATGAAATTGTTGAGAGACATGATTGCTTATGTCCTGAAAGAACGTGGCACATAGAAGAAGAAGAAGAAGAAGAAGAAGAAGAAGAAGAAGAAGAAGAAGAAGAACAACAACAACAACAACAACAACAACAACAACAACAACATTAGTAATTCTCCTACAATCTCAGCCATGTTTTTCCTTTTGCAATGTACAGAATTTATCTAGAGAATTATGTCTTTCTTCGCCTTCCTAACAAGAACAAATCACGCGTCTCCCTTCAATAGAACAGACGGAGGTGTCAGAAATTCCTAAGTACTGGCTGGGCGTGAAAGTCATTGACAAGAATCCTCCATCACTTGATCATCACATGAGAGAATAAAAGCAGCCAGATTGACACCAAGACTTTGTTCGGCGGACATGTTGAAGTCGGAAAGATACAACTAATTAGAGATGCCATCAAATGCTTCATTGAAATAATCGATCGCCTTGTTAACGAATTTGCATATTTAGATCAATTTTACGCGTCCTTCAAATGATTTTCTATTTTCTTCACAAAGTCGTACAAATTATGTACGACTAAATTGATATTTTCTCACTATCCGACAAGAATGAAAGTAATTTATATTCTCTCTATATAGTTTTCGATTTATATTATGTATGCATGGAGAATGGATATAAAATATGTACGCATTCTTTTTGTTGAAACATTTACTCTTTCCTTGAAATTAAATCTAGTCATAAAAAAACAAGCGTGTGTGGGGAGGGAGGAAGAGAAAGGCGAAAGAGAGTTAAAAATGAAAAAAGTAAGACAACTCGAGATTAGTATAGACTTTAATATAGACGTGTGTTTGTCTCTGTATAATGGCTTGAGGTATATCTATGAAGAGTGAGGATTTACAAGTTTTTTCATATCTGCATTGAGGAATATCTTCACGTATGGTGGCATTTGTATAAAGAGTAGTGATAGACACTATATATATTATATATAATTATATATCTATATAATTGCCGAGTACTCGTTTCTGAAAATACCCATTACCTGTTCAACAATTTTTTATCAAAACCCACAGTGGCCATAATGCCGAGCAGACTTTTGTTACAGTTTCTAGGAGTTGGCGCAGCAGTTGGCGCTCTCAAAGGTTTGAACAACGTTGGTACTCTCAAACCCTCAGTCACGATGACTTGTAACTTTGTGCCAGAACAACCATCAACGGTTTCCGAAGAGTTACATCTATCTAATTTCAGTCACAACCCTTTGGTTAACCTGTGGTGTGGTTTTCATGCACTTTCCAAAGGTGCTGATCGCCTCGAAAGGCCAATAACATCAAGGAGTTACTGATAAATCGATAATGGTGAGATTCCCACACGGGTCTTATGGTTAGGAAATAAACATCCTCACCACCCAGCCACTATATAAGTTCATATCATATATATAAGAGTAGGTGTGTACATGTTTGTTAGCATTTGTATAAAGGGTGGGGATAATAGAGTGGCGAGGAAATTGCTAAGAACGGAATAAAAAGAGTAGAAAATAATAAAAGAAACCTCCAAAAAATAAAGAAAATGAAAAAAAAATGAAAGAAGAAAACCATTTTGCTGGAAAATCATTTTTTCTATAACAGACAAATGAGTAAAAAAAATGGTCAAACGAAACTCGACTCACCGATTCAGGAGTCAAACGAAATGAAAAGAAAACAACTCAAAGCATAAAAGGTACAATTCTCATTGACAATGTGAAACGGAATTCAGACATTTATATCAGGGAACACAAGCCCTTTGTAATCCATTTTAATGATATTTCCATCACTGCAGGGGTGGAGGAACACACATATACCTCTACGTTGGTAATCCTGTTGCAATCCTTTATAATGTTATTATTTCCATCATCACCATCCCGCACACACACACATATACATATACGCAAATTTGCAAATTTTATATATACATAAAATCAACAAATTAGCAATATTTAACAAAAAGATATGGTTTTATACAGAGAGGAGGAACAATACTAAAAAATTGTAAAAACAACAGAGTTTATATTTGATATAAAAACCAACAAAAAATATTAAATTTCTTGGATATAACTTTCAACTTAAACAATGGAACAAACAAGCTATACAATAACCAAATAACAACCAAATATATATTAACAAAAATTCCAGCCACCCCCTCCACTATATTTAAGCAGACACCCATATCTATAAATAAAAGATTTTCAACAAATTCTAGCTACACAAAAATAATCAATAAAAATGTTTAAAATACATACAAATCATCCCTAAGAAACAGCGGATATTCAAACAAACTAAAATATGAGAAGGAAAACAAAAACAAAAATAACAAAAACAACAGAAACCGAAATATAATTTGTTTCAATCAACCTTGTAACAATATAAAAAAACAAAAATAAACAAAATATTTTTCAAACTAATGAACAATCATTTCTCTAAACAGAAAATTATCAATAATCATCAATAAAAATAAAATCAAAATTAGTTACGGCTGCGTAGATAACATGGAAAAAATAACTAATCCCAATAAAAGATATTCAACAAAATTAAGAACAATAACAACAATAGCAATAACAACCAGCAGAATGACATCATCAAATGTAATTTCAGAAACAAAGAAAATTGTCCACTTAACAACAAATGTTTAACAAATAACCTAATATCGAAAGCTACTGTAATTAACAACATAAATACAGACGAATAAGTTTGTATAGATGCAATAGAAAAATCCTAAAATAAAGACATAACCACAAAATATCCTTTAACAGAAAAAACAAACTTGCAACAAGACCCTATCAAAATACATATGGGTCTAAAAAGAAAACAGTATCATCACCAAAATCAAATAAGAACTTAGAAGTGTTGAATATAACATCAATCTGTTAAGTGACAAATTTTATATTGAGAGAAAGAGAGAGAGAAAGAGGGGAATATTACTGCCAACGATATTTTTAGTGGCTACCCATATTATGAAGCTTTCCGTAGCCGAGTAGTCAAAGCAGGATTTCTCCTTCAAAATGTGATGCAATTTCAAATCTTGCTTGAGGGCACATTTTTAATAAAATTTCTGGAATGTTCAGGCCAGTAGAAAAATAAAATGCTGTTTAAAACAAACGTAGCGTCTAGTCAAATATGGGTATCAACTAAAAATAACGTATGAAGTAATAAAGATATATTAGATTAGTAAATAATATCAATTAATTCTTTAGAAATATTTACGTAGGTATGTTTATTTGTGTGTGTGTGTGTGTGTGTGTGTGTGTGTGTGTGTGTGTGTGTGTGTGTGTGTGTGTGTTCCTCTGGGGTTCTCTCAAAAGTAAGGTCTATGCCAACAATCCAACAACAATTCAACAGTTGTAGGATGAGTTAATAAAGCATATTGCTGAGATCTATGCAGAAATGTCATCAAAAATTTTGACCGTCGAATAGAGATGTACCGCCAAAGCCTTGGCGGATATTTGGGCAATATTATCTTTCACACATAATTGCCATGACTCAAATAAAATGATCCAATAGTGAAATCAGTACAATTTCATCAATAATACTGTTTTATTTATGCTAACTTCGAACCGTCTTAATGGAACACCTTAATTTAAAAACAACTTACAAGAAACTGCGTTTAAGTTTTTATTTGTCGTAACACAAAGTTTGTTTTTTTAATGTTATAGTTTTACTTTCCTTGTTGGCTGCCGGGTCATGTAATTCAACACTACAACGTTCACAAAAACGCTGGAGTATTTGACACTCACTAGGCATATCACGGGCAACCGGGACAGTGCTAGGCAGTGGACCACCTTCCTGACGATTTTGTGAAGCAACGGGGGAGTGAGATGCTTAGCAAAGGTACAAATATTGAAGGGAAATGGCATATAGAAGATTAACATACGAAGAGATTTTGAAAATTCTAAAAATTGATCATTTGATCAGAATATATAGGTTTAACAGAAAAAAATCTTAAAAGAAATATATTATAACCATGAAGACAAAAAAAATAGGTTAACAGCAGAACCCTATCAAGATACATATGGGATCAAAAAGGAAATATCTCCACCAAAATCAAATAAGAAAATGAAGTTCTGAATATGACATCAATCTGTTAAGTGAACAATGAGTTGGCTTTTTGGCAACTTTTCTGCACTAGCTCCTATAACTATAAAGTGGCAAGGATTTTAATTATTGGTAGTGTTGCTTAAAGCTATTGCCGTTGAGATCTGTTGATACTTGTTACTGATTATAACGACGCCTGCCTAATCTTTTCTCTCCTCGATAAATCATTTTCTGAAGAGAGAAAAAATACATTAAATGAAGTCTTTTATAAACAGACGGGCTCCGAGGGTGAGCTGAAAAGTTCATACGCTGATGATCAAAGAGTGGTATTAGATCTGTGATATTTTGCATGCATTAATTTCAGCTCTTATTATTAATAACTGCATTGTTTCTTTCCAGATAAACTGACATCTCATTGTTCAAAGAAGATTTTTCATCCTGTTGGTCAGAAAAAATCAACAGCAGATATGACGTCATCATCACTGTTATACGGGTTTCCAGTCAAGTGCTTTTGTTTTGTTTTTTTTGTTTGTTTTTGTTTTTTGTTTTGTTGTTTTTGTTTTTTTGTTTTTTGTTTTTTTTTAATCATATCACCCCGAGCAAGGCGGTAACGCCACTGATGTGCAGGGGGTACGTAAGAGTGACAAGATTGGAAAAGAGAAAACCGGAAACCACATCCTAAACACGAAACAAGGGATGAGCCTCTTCACCTGTTCAATAGACGTGGGTGGAGTGTGAACCGGGCGATAGTTTAGTCTATCTACTCCAATTTTGTTTTTGTTTTTTGTTTTGTTTTTTTTTTTGTTTTGTTTTTTTTGTTCGGGAACAAATGATAGTCAGATCAGGAGAATATGGAGAGCGATAAATCAGTTTAAAGCCACAGTCAGGCACAGCAGCCATTGAAACCAAATGTGCTGGAGCAAAACTGATGAAGTAAAACCCCCTTCGTCAGTTTTCCTGGACGTTTGGTCTTGATAGTCTTTCGTAACTGCCTCAGCAAGTTGTCATAGCACTTTCCATTGATGGTGTGGCCCTTTTGAAGATAATATGCACAATGACTTAAGATAACAGACACAATAAACAATTGTATCGCAAAACCCTGTGACCATCAACTTTCCTGCAGATGAAATAATCTTGGCCATTTTGCAGCATTTTAGGAGGGGTGTTTCCACAGGGAAATGCCATTTTGTCTATGGCTCAAAGTGAAGAATCAAACATTCAACCTGGGTTAGGAAGCTTTCAATGAAACCAGTTAAATCTGCCTCAAACAGTGTCAAATTTTCTCGAGATGTGATCAGCCTGGTACATTTTTGATCAGGTGTCAGAAGACGTGGTACCCACCGAGCAAATACTTTCGTTATGCCAAGTTCATTCTCAACTCACGAGATATGCTAACAACCTTGGCTAATTGATTTATACTCAATCGCCTATCATCCATTACCATGTGGTAAACACGGTCAATTTTTTCCTCAGTGGTGGCAGTTGCAGGATGTCCGGAGCTTGGGTCATTTTCAAGACTCCTCGTTCCCATCCTAAATTTTCTATTTCGATTTTTTTATTTTTTATTTTTTTCTAGTCCTTTCACCCTAAGAAAGACTGAACTGGTGGAGTTCAGGAGTGGTTTTCATTTGAACATTAAATCTGCTATTAATATCGGCTAAATTAATCTGACAGCTTTTTCTTAAGCTTAGCTTAGACTAGCATAAAGCCACACTGATATTGACGCCCAGTGAAGACGGAACTCACAAAACGAGAAAATTAGTAAGTGACCAAGTTTGGTTTCTTTTGTTAACGTTGAGGTGATTAGAATATTTGCAAGTACAACCTGAATTAAATATCATCATCATCATCATCATCATCATCATCATCATCATCATCATCATCAGTACCATGACCAGATGCACGCCTGACTAGATTTCTCTACATATTAGAGTTGAAAGCCGAATAGGTATTTGTTTATAAATAAAAAAGTTGGGAACCCCCTAACAGGTGCTACCATCTCGGTTAGACCTGCGAACAACAGTAATTAAGAGGTGGTTCCATGCTTCTGAAAAATTCTAATCTTCTGTTACTGCCGGATGTAGTTTATTGTCAATCCCAGGACTGCATCAGATAGTACTGTGTTACATCGCTAATAGCACTCGTAGTGTGACTTAATATAATTAATATACGCCAGAAAAAAATTGTTGGGTGTCTACATTTGATAAAATTTATTTTTAGCGGTATCTCATTTCTTAAACAGAATATACAGCTTCGTAGAAATTTATTTTCTTCCTAGTTTATCAGTCCTGACGAGACCTTAGATCAAAGGTAGCTTACACCGTTTAATCGATTGGCGTTAATCAATATTCTCTTCAGAGTGCGTTTACCATGCAGAAAAATGAAGTGGCATTCGATGCCAAGACTGACAATCACAAAACCACGTCAGTACTGACGGGATTTAATTATTCAAGCTCCTGTTAGAACCGGTTCGTTGCAAAAAAGTTTGCTGTAGAATCTCTCTCTTGCAAAAGAATTCTACAGAAAACACGTAAAATCCAAATATAGCATTTGAATTCACTGGCTCTGGATCAACTATTAAATATAACTCTATTTAACCAAATAGGAAGAAATTAATTCTTGCCAGTCAATCTTTTAAAATAACAGTTAAATTATAACTTTTCCTTTTTTTTAACGAAAAAACGGTTACTAAATGAAGCGACAGATAAGTAAGTTTGGTAGATTTCTTGTTTTTTTTTGGGGGGGTAGCTTAACGTTCTTAGCTGGTATAATGTAATATTAGTAGCATAATATATCTAGCAAGTGTTCTAACAGAGGACGGAAAGTGCGATACTGAGATCCGAAAGCGAATTGTCATGGCCAATAATGCATTGAAGAAGCTAAGTAGAGTATTAAGCGACAGAAAAATTTCGCTGGGAACAAAGACGAGGGTACTGGCTTGTTATGTGATGTTATGTGATGTCTGTTCTTCAATATGGCAGTGAATGCTAGATGAAGGAGAGACTTGAAGCAACCGAAATGTGGTTCTACAGAAGGTTGCCGAGGATACCATGAACAGAACAATGGTAGAGAGCTACCAGTGACGGTGGGACAAACTAGCTGACTAGTGCTGAAGTATCAAAAGGAACTTTAAGTCAACCACTTGAAATAAACTAAGAAAATCCCAAAATGCCAACTACAGGTTGGGGATACTAATATCAAGCAGATAGAGAAATTTAAAAATCTGGGAAGTATTCTAAAAGAGGACGGAAAATACGACACTGAGATCCGAAGATATATTGGGATGACCAAGGATGCATTGACGGGTAGAAAAATTTCATTGGAAACAAAGAAAAGTGTACTGGACTGTTATGTGATGTCTGTCCTTCTATATGGAAGCGAATGCTGGACAATCTCATCAAAGATGAAGGATAGACTTGAAGCAACCGATATGTTGTCCTACAGAAAGATGCTGAAGATAGCAAGGACCGAACATGTAAGCAACGACGAGATTTTGGAGAGAATGGAAACGAAAAGGAAACTGATACTTAACATCAGGAAAAGACAGCTGAAGTTTCTGGGACATGTAATAAGGAATGTGAAAGTTGGAAAAATTGACCAATGGAATAAACAGGAATGTGATAACGTCAAAATGCAACTGGCCAAAGACAACAATTTGCGTGTGTGCTTGCCCAGGGCTGACGTAATTGGATGAAGTACGACAGGGTCTGGACTTATAAATAAGATCCGATTTTCGTTGGTCAAGGAAAGCAGACGAAGCCAAAGGTCTCAAATAGAACACAAGAAAGACAATTCCATCCCGTCTCTCCCTCGTAAGTGCGTTTTTCTCAGACTATCCTCTACACACAACCGTCACTGAAAAGAATAAACAGAGAGAAAATATTATTTTTATGTACACGTTGTTCTTGTTGGTCGCTGATGTCAAGGTGATTGTGTTTCGGCAGCAGCAGCAGTATATACCAAATACGAGTGGTATATAAGATTTTTCTTATTTTAGCAAATGTTCGCTTCTTTTCAAATATCCTGTTAAGAGTCTTGTCATTTTTAATAATTGACTCAGGAAAGCTTTAATACTGTAAGTGTTTCTTATACACACACATTAAACCAAGTATCTAGAGATCCTGGATTCGAACCCCGGAATAGATATTTGGAGAATATCTCTGTGTGTATTTTTTTATTTTCTTAAGAAGAGCTGAGAAAAAGAGGAGAAAAGAAATAAGTGCTGGGGTGGCCAGGAAGAAAGACATGGAAACAAGAAGGTAGGTTCAAACAGCGTATTAGAATAACAACATATATAAAAGTATGAGTGTTAGTAGTCAGCAAATAGAAGTGTAAGTCCGAACGGTATAGTTACGCTGCGTCACGACTGTCTCTAGACTGTCATTAGACTGCCTCACAGCTGCCTCCCTGGAAGTCACGCAGGTTAGTATTTATTGACGGAGGGAGAGTTCAAATAGATAGGGCACCATAACACTATCTATCTATCTATCTATCTATCTATCTATCTATCTATCTATCTATCTATCTCATCGTATTCATTATCTATCTCTTTCTATCATTCTATCTCACTGATTCGGCCACATGCTGCCAGTATCACACAACAGAAGCAAACCGACTTGGGACACGAGACTGTGCCACGTCCACCATATTCTCCCGAACGCTCGCCAAATGACTACCACTTTTTCCAACATCTTGACAATTTCTAAATCAAAAGACATTTCGTTGTAAAGAATATGCAGAAATTGTATTCGAAGATTTTTGGCGTCCAAACCTTTAAAGCTTTATTGTAAAAGCATAAATAAGCTTGTAACCGAAATGTATAGATGTTTAGGGTGTAGTGAGCAAAACAAGATCTAGATTTAAAATTCAATTGATAGGCACTGACTCATTGATGTTGGCAGAAATAAAAAAAAGACTCTAATTACAAAGTTTGCTGAGAACACACGCAAAAGCGAACCCAAAACAAAACTCGTGAAATTTCACACCTTGGTGCGAAATGTTTTTCGCCCAATAGAAAACTAGGAAACATCAAAAAAAACAAAATACAAATAATCTTCAATTATCAGAAACAAATTCCTTTTCGGGGCCTTTTCGCGAGCCAACGCGAAGTTTGTTCGTCGTCTAATGAAAGACCAGAATCACATCCGGGAGTGAATTCCCAACTGACCTTTTCGAGCTCCACAAACGAAATAAAAGATGGGCTAAGTTCTCCTGTCGCCAGAGAGAAAATGACGAGCCTATTAACATGTACCCTTGACAAACGACAAGCGATCGCTGTTATTATGTCTATTTTTCTCCCTCACCTCTTTATTCTCACGGTTCATCTGTTTGCCTTTTCATATACTTGATAACCAAAAGGAACCCTTGAGCAAATACTTCAAAAACATTCCTACCCAACGATAACGCTCATACATACAAACAGACATACGTTCCTGCCTACGTACACATAAACTCATTCTTGAAAGGACTACTACGAACATTTCAATGAACTCTTGATATTCTTATGTTTCTTAATTAGCGTTTAACTTCTACCAATTCATGTTATTCTGTTCTAATTAATAAATTTCTATTTCAACATACAAATGGTATATTTTTATTATTTCACAAATCAACCTTCTGATAATCTTCTGATTATTCCGATGATAATTCTGAATAACCTTAATTTGTGGGGATTGTCGGCTGTGTTTGGGAATTGGCCTTGTACGAGACATGGCTGACCGTCCCTACAGCTACAGTGGTGACTCCTCCTGCCACAAGGGTTCCTATTTTGACCGATTTTAACACTGTTTAATTCAGAAATATAAGTTGATTCTAAAATCGGACATTCTTTTCCGAACAACCTAATAAATTTGCACTCTTTACAGTTAAGACTAACTATGGTGTCTCTGAAGTCTGTACAATGTTTCTTAGTTTTCAACATTATGGTTGTTGATGCAACGACGGTTACACTATCCCATTGTCCCAATAATTTTTACTATCTATAACGTTTTAGAATAGTGTATTGTTGTTTATAAACCAAATAGCTATAAATTTGTCCTGTGAGTATCAGATTCTCGAAACCATTCTACCTCATTACATGTCCCAGAAACTTCAGCTGTCTCTTCCTGATGTTAAGTATAAATTTCCTTTTCGTTTTCATCCCCTCCAAAACCTCGTTGTTGCTCACATGTTCAGTCCTCAGTATCTTTCTGTAGAACCATATTTTGGCTACTTCGAGATTGCCATATAGAAGGAGAAAAATCTGAACATCACATAAGAGTCCAGTGCTCTTTTCTTTGTTTCCAACAATACTCTGCTTGGCTTTTGTAATGCATCCTTGGCCATGATAGTACGCCTTCGGATCTCAGTGTCACATTTTCCATTCTTTGCTACATCACTTCTCAGTTATTGAGATTTTTGTAAATGCTTCATTTTAGGATTCCAAACGTGTAATTGGCATTTCGGGCTCCTCTTTTTTTTTTCTTCTTTTTTTTTTTTTTCATGCATTCAGTTTTTTTGTTTTGTTTTGTTTTTTGTAGTTTATGTTTAGTTCTTTCTTCTCGTTTTCTTTTGCTGCATTCTGTAAGAGGTCTGGTAGTTTCCTTTCCGCGTCTTCTAGAAATTTATCTAAACTTATTTATAAATGGAACTTTGTCTGTGTGTGTGTCTGTGTGTGTGTCCGTTACCTATAGACTCTGAAACGGCTGAACCGATTTTCTTGAAAATTTACACAGTTGTACTATAAGCGTCTGCGAGTGTTCTTAGCTAGGTTTTGTGTCAAGGTACCTCCGATAAATATCGAAAATCGATAATCGAAAAAATCGGGTTATAGAAGGAGTGGTCCGATTTTAATCAAATTTGATACACTCATAGACAAAGACATAAGAAACAATATTCAGAAGTTTCAAGGTTGCAGTACTTACAATAGTGCAGAAAATCGATAATATATATATATATAAAATGCAAGATGTTTGTGTGTGTGTTTGTTTATCTGCCTGTATGTCTGTATTTTTTCAATCCTTTTATTTTAGTTTTTGCTTCGGGTTTGGCTCTAAGTAGGAGTAATTGTAGTTTTTAGTCTCAGCCATGATACCATTTACTCAGAGGACTTATTTAGCCTTCAAAATTCAGTTTACGAAGAAAAAACTTATTTGATATCGATGCCAGGAAATCAAAATTTAACTTGCATTCATTCATTTTTCTTTCAGTCTACGGTTTCGCTTTCACTAGAAACAACTATTGCCAACGTCTAAAGAGTCTGAGCTCCAGGACCATGGATTAGTTTTAAAGCTTTCATTACACCCGAGCAACGCCGGGCTATACTGCTAGTATTTTCTAATTTAGTCTTTTATGAATCAGTGATGAATATTTTTACTTCATCTTTTTGAAAATCCAATGTATATTAGTCCTGATCTGGCATACCAGCTTCAGTCCCTTTTAACAACCTTTTCATCTGCAAGAAATTTTCATGAAAACTCCTTCTATGTGCCGTGTCCCTTCAAAAGGTGGACGATCAGGAGTTCTCTCTAACTTCCCGTCTTTTTTTAATTTGCCTTTTCTTCATCTCCCTTATTCCTGTTTTATCATTAACTCAGATAAGCTAGTTAGATAGTTTATGGGCTGCTTTACTCTGTCCATCTTCCCTTCTGTATGTGCTGTGAGTGTCAAATTTTCTAAGCTTTCTTTCCTGGTTATGTGCCCTAGAAATTATTAGTTATTAGTTTTAACCTGCATCTCGGCTTCAGTCACTTCCTCACTGTCCTAATATATCTTGCCTGTGCCTTTTCTATAAATACTTTCATGGTATTTGTTCTAATGTGGGGGGTTTTATTGCTAAGACTATTTTGTTTAGTTTCTTGCTTATAAATTGTAATCATTGTAAATATTCATTTGGGTTTCGTTTATTTTTAAGTTATTATTTTTATTCCCCACCCACCAAAGACAAATTGTCCACATGGGAATTTGGACAACGTAGATAGTGAACAAGTTAGGACTTCATAGTGGCTTTTAGGCATTATAGTGGCTATAATGAGAATGTGTTGTTTTGATGTAAGGAATACTGTAGTGTGTTTGGGTTAATAATTGTGGCTAGATAAGTTTAAGATAAGACAGATTGGAAACTTAACGCCTCACTTTTTGGCCATGTGCTACAATTTTGTATTTCAAAATAATTATTACTTTCCTCTGTGGTAGCTACAATGCATGGATTTAAGCGAAATACTAGATTGGCAATAAGGTCTCATCATTTTACAGTTGAATTGGCTAGATGTAACCTAAGTTCTTTGCTAACAGTTTCTTTTTCTTGCACTTTTCGTCTGTGAAGCGCTCTTCTGGTATTTTGCTTCCCGGACAGTTCTGATCTTCAAAAATTTAAATGCAATATAAATCGTTATTTAGTCCTCGTGATTCTGTCAGTTAAGTGCCATACACGAAACAGGCTTGGACGATCATGTCTTAAAAAAGACACGACTGGCGGGGCAGAAGATTTTCCCGGAGAAGGTTGCCATTACTTTCTGCGGTAGACTGGTTGCCAATCAAGGTTATGGAATCCAATCTATCCTATTATTTGACCGATAGCTGGATGAAAGGGATGGATTAATACCTTTCCCAAAGATATTTGCGCGTAAGTGAATGCAACGAATTTGACTGTAATTCGGACTCGGCTCTCGGATTTCTCGTTGCGAGCCGATATCCACTGCACTAGAACGCACATCATCTTGATTGCACTTCTTTTATATTTCTCGCTCCTTAATAATGTTTGTTATTTTCTTATTCTTTCATATTCAGTAACCCTCTTTCATTTTAGTGGCTTCATTGCCTTGCTTGGGGCGAAATGATTAAAAAATATCTTTTATGTAAATATATTTGTGGGAATATTTGCTAATATTTATTATTGTAAATGTAAAGCATCTATACGGAACAATACAGAGGTAAATATTACAGAAGTTGCAATAAACTGTTTGACAGCGTATATTGAATAAATAAGTAGATGTGTTCGAGTGCCATTTTGTTTTTTAATACGTGGAACTGATTATACAGTAAAAGAAGAAAATGATTTTAATTAAAAATGCTGGAAATTTGCACACGCCTAATACATTCGAATTTACATTTGGTTCTCTCTGTTACCAATTCTTGGTCGCCCTGAGCTTGTCTCTTTCTTTCTTTCTGTCTTTCTTTCTTTCTGTCTTTCTTTCTACCACCCCTTCTATATATCTCTTTTTGCTTCCTTCTTTTCGTCTTTCTCCTTCATCTTTTTGTTCTTCCTTTCAACTCTGACAGTCACAATATGGTCAATGTTTTAAAAAATGACTCTACTGAATCCTAATGACTTATATAAACATTTTTGCTACCAACAATACGATGGTTTCGTTTTTGTTTTTTGTTGTTGTTTTTTTCTATAAAACTACTTTAGTGTTTTTCTGCTGACAGCAAAATAGATGACATTTCTTTTTTTATTTATACATTCAAACCAACAAGCAATATCTGGAGGGAGACAAGATGGATTCCATACCTTGAGACTGGAGTCTAGGCCGGTGTGGAATAACTGGCCATAGTTAAGGGTAATTCTTTCAGTAGAAGTATACTCTTCATGTGTACAGAAAAGAGTTTAGTCTACCTATCGCCTGATTTACAGTCTTCCTTGGTCTTTTGAACTGAAGTAGAAGTTTATTTTTTGTTTCCGGTTTAGGATTAAATTTCCGGTTCCTTCTAAATTCTACTTCAACTCTATACTTCTAATGTCTGCTGCTAAACACTGTAATTTTATTTACTGTTTACTTTTTAGTTTTTTATTTAGTTTTTCTTTCAATCAAAGTAGATAGGCTTGCCTTTCGTCCGGTTTACACTCCTCTTCGATTTTTTGAACAGGAATACATATTTACACCCTGTTTCCTGTTTAAGATTGAGTTTATTAAAAATTAACTAAAAAGCTTAATCTTAATACATTGTCAATTGTGTTTTATATATATATATATGTGTGTGTGTGTGTGTGTGTGTGTGTGTGTGTGTAAACACGACTGACAATGTACTAAGCTTAAGCTTTTTATTCAATATATATATATATATATATATATATATATATATATATATATATATATATATATATATATATATATATATATATATATATATATATATATATATATATATATATATATAATTTTAAATCGGAAAAGTAACAGTAATAAGGAAAACGTTCTCAATGCAAAAGAGATACAGATTATAGCGTTCCGGCTTCACGACAAGAAAGAACAAAAATAAGGGGATGAAACCAGAAAAATTGTTCATTTTTATTGGCTAGGAAATAATCTCAGCATGCATCGTCAGAATTTGTCTATAAATTTGGAAAGTGTGTGTTCTTAGCAGTCATTCCCAGAATTTGGAACAGCTGCCCTTTATTGCACTAAAGAGTGGGAATTGATAGTAATACCATTGCCAACGCAAACAACGGGTGCGAGGGCTCGGCAATTTTTGTCATTGGACAGGGTGTACACGCTAAGTTTTCCCACGTTAAACCAAACCTTTTGTCATATCTCTGTCCAGTGGGGAGATCAGTTTAACTAACCATACCCGAAATTTGCAATCTACTTGGTCAAAATTTAACCTCGTCTCGCGATTTCACATTTTGCGTCAATACCCGTTACACTACCCTCGCGTGTATGGAAACGAACTTAAAGTGCATATATTTGCCGACTGATTTATATATTTATTACGCTATTAATAGAAACCTACTTTTTCTTGAATCATATTTTGTTTGAATCATACTTTTCTATGTTTGCAATGTCGCCTCTTCAGAAACGCCTCTTTGCGAAAGCAACGCGTTGCGTGTGAACTGAAGATGATTTGGGTTAGTTAGGGAAGCCTGCCATGAATTCCAGCACCGCAAATACCTTAGGTGGTGTCACGAAAAGCAGCACTTCCAGACGCAAATCTGATTATGACTGCCTTTATCAAACAAGTTTCACATTACCAGACCTCAACTCACCTTGTCAGATAATTCGAGGAACGTCTAATCAACTCAAGGAAAGTCTGGACTGAATAAACGTCAACGGTCTTCTCCTTTATTGCTTATTCAACATTAAAAAAATAATTGTCAAATAGCGTGTGCACCACAGAGTGGTTAATGCTTGCATGATCACGACGTCAGTCAACTCGAGCGTCTGTCCAGTACCGAGAGTATTGTTTGCCAAGGTTTGGACAGTTCAAACCTACGGCTCATGTGTGCATTATATATATACGGTCGTTTTCCTTACAAAAGCGGACGCAGGTTCGATCCCTGCTTGAGAACACATTCTGTTTAAGATATCGCGAATGCACAAACCGATAGGCGTAATACAGAGCGTTTAATAAATAAAAATGGGGAGTCTATTTCAAATGCGAAATGTTCACTATAAAAGCGTTTGACGTCATAAAAATATCGGATTAAAAATACATCTATTAAGTCTTTATGTGTGTGTGTGTGTGTGTGTGTGTGTGTGTGTCTGTGTGTGTGTGTGTGTGTGTGTGTGTGTGGTAAAAATTTAGTTTTTGGTATGCTATATTTATGGTTTAAAGTGTTCAATATACGGGACAGGCCGTATTTAATTTAAAAGTGGATATTGTCAACACCCAGCGGCAACAGTCTCTTTCATGCTTAAACGGCCTGAAAATTGCGTTTAAGCTTGTAATAGACTGTCGCTACTGAGCGTTGACCTCAATGTTCACTTTATAGCTATTTATCTATGTCTCTCTCTCTCTCTCTCTCTCTCTCTATATATATATATATATATATATATATATACGTGCTGCGTGAAATTTTAAGTACTTTTTCAAAACCTTAAGATATTAAGACACATTTAAGCGCTCAGTCTGCATGAGACCCATTTATTAATGGTTTAAGGACGGTTAAAATTACTAACAGGAATAATTTTCCTTTCCTACGGATCAGGCAGAGAGATACCAATACCGTACATTGCGGAGGTTAGATCCAAAACTGCCGTGTCTTAGCAACGAGATGCAATTGGAGAGAGATAGGGATTCGTTGAACCTGTCGCGTCCCTGGTAGTGGATGCGCACTGCTGATGAGTCCCAAATATAGGACGAAACGGCCGTCCAGTGCTTTCTGCATTCTGTTGAGGTCGAATATAAAGCTCGATGATTTACTTAATATATATATATATATATAAGTATACAATGAATTCAAAACACTCGGCGGCGACAGTCTGATGCTTATACGCAATCATTAAGCCCTATGTGTTTTGTGTAAGCATGAAACAAAACACCGTTGGGTGTTGACTTCAATGTCAACTTTTATTTTTAACTAGCAGTATAGCCCGGCGTTGCTCGGGTGTAATGAGAGCTTTAAAACTAATCCATGGTCATGGAGCTCAGGCTCTTTGGACGTTGACATGAAAAATGTAGGTTGTTGAAAGGTTGATCACGAAGACGTAGAACTTCTCCAACGACACATCCAGTATGCAATGCAAAAAGAAAGGACGCGTCTTTTCCCCAAAACACGGAGCTGCCGCTACCACAATCAGCCAGAAGCAGGCAAGTGACAGGAAGTGAACTCGTGGATTACTTACACTGTGCCAGTCTGCAGCTGGCAGTGGGGGTTACTCGCAAAACCCCTTATCACTTTTTTGCTATACTGGTAGCTTCTATTGTTGGAGTGAGTACCTCCATTCAATCATTTAGAAGCTGCTCGTTTTGGGCCAACGATTTTTTGTCCATACAGCTTTCACTGAACGTTGGTCTCACTTCACAATTTCTCTCACTGCGCCATGTTTGGTGGTCTGAATTGCGTAGACGCGCTCGACTGATGCGACAGGTTCAACGAATCCCTGTCTCTCTCCAATTGCATCTCGTTGCTAAGACTCGCCAGTTTTGGATCTAACCTCCGCAATGTATGGTATTGGTATCTCTCAAACAATTTGCCTGATCCGTAGGAAAGAAAAATTAGTCCTGTTAGTAATTTTAACCGTCCTTAAATCATTAATAAATGGGTCCCATGCATACCGAGCGCTTAAATGTGTCTTAATATCTTAAGGTTTTGAAAAATTTACTTAAAATTTCACGCAGCACGTATCATAAACTAAATTTTGACCACCCTGGTTACCTAGGTCACGTTAATTAGGGGAAACTACTATTTAGAGGGCACTGTCCCAAAACTTCCACTTTGAGGACTGTGACTGTGCATTGCTCCCTATATAGTGGTTTTTCCTAATGCAGATCCCTAAGCTTGCTGTGAGATGCCCACAACGCAGACTAAGAGGGGCCGGGAGCCGCCGGTTACCGGACAGACGCTCCAATGATTGGCAGCCCTACAGAACTTCAGTGTAAACTACATTGTTTGATACTTTCGGTAGCCCACGAAGCTGAAGTAGAGGCACAGTTGCTTAAATTGCGAGCCCTCCGCTGTTCTGTACTTTAGCCGCCGGTGAATATTTCTTAGCAGCGGCGTCCATTAATCGCCGAGACCGTCGCTGTTCTGCATTTTCGGCAGCCCGTAAACGTACCTTAGTAGCGGCGTCCGTTAAGCGCCGAAACCTTTGCTGATCTGTACCTTCAGAAGCCTTTAAGGCGGCCCTATCAGCAGTAGCTTGAGTGTTAAGCTCAGTCCGCATGGAGTCATCCAACCTGGAGCGCCTAAGTTTTTTACGGAAGCAATCACTGGATAACCTAATGAAACGTCTATCATAAGTTTCATTTGTCCTACGTTCTGCTGAACGCAGTGCGTTTTGCGACAATCGCACAGCACTAACAGAGGGGCTTTCGCTGGCCCTAGTGGCCCTCTTTGCCGATGCCGAAGCGCTTCGGTGCCTAATAAAACATCTTTTTGGGGATGGCATGGATTTAAAAAGGAACGAACTCACACAGATGTTTGTGTAATTACGTGGCCAACTTTGGTCGTTTAGAAGGAATTACAGTGAAATCAGAAGAGCAAAATGTGCGTATAAGCAACCTTGCAAGTTGTAGACCAGAGTTTGAGACACGTACAGGGAAATACCAATCGCATTAGTGCAGGATTAGGGTTCCACAAAATGTTAAAAGTGAATATGATGGCCATGCCTTATCAGACGGCTGTAATTTGAATAGATCAGTTTAGTCTAGCATAATTCAACTGACGTGGCTAATCAGGCATTCGATTAGAACTCGTGAAGATGGTTAATGTGACAGTTTCGCGCGACACCGTATGTACGAATTACAATCAGTAAAATTAATGCGTGACAGTCGTTGACATCGAAAACCTTAAAAGTGAAGGTGGAATTTAAGTTAAATAGACTAAAAAGCAATAGTTGTTTCCAGTCAAAGCGAAACTGTAGAATGAAAGAAAAATCAATGGATGTAGGTCAAATTTTGATTTCCAGTATCGATGTCAAATAAGTTTTCCGTCGCAAACTGAATTTTGAAGGTTAAATGGTATCATAGCTGAGACTAAGAACTACAATTATACCTACTTAGTGCAAAACCTGAAGCAAAAACCAAAATAAAAGGTATGAAAACCTAATTTTGATCAGACCCGATATGATATCGGGGTATCGATTTCTGATATCGGAGGGAAATCAGAAAAAATAAGTAGCCCATGATCTGACAGGAAGCCTAAAGAATATTTGAGTGAAGTTTGGTGAGAATCGGATAAAAATTATGGATTTGTATAAAGGACATACAGACAGACAGACAGACAGACAAACAGAAAGACACACGCACACAAACATCTTGCCTTCTATATATATAGATCTCTAATATTAAGCACGTTAACCCATAAATATAGCAAACGTTAAAACTATATTTTATATATTATCATCTATGTAGATGTGTGTGTGTGTGCAGACGCGCGTGAAAAGAGAGAAGACAGTATATACTGTATAGACACTGTATATGTTACGTGAGTAAAACATTTCCAGCGTTGTTGTTATTATTATTGAGTAAGAGAGTCAAACGGTAAAGAAGTGATTCTGAAGTACAAATATACGCAAGCCGAATATACCCACCATTACACCGAATTTGATCAGGTTATACTCAACATCAGAACCAAATGTAGACGATATGTTGACAAATTTTGTTAAAAGTAGCACATGACTTTACAGGTCGGACTCAGAAATACCTTCAGGTAAGTTAATCCAGTCTCCTCAACGGTCACCGATCAAGGTGTTTGCAAGTAGCTACATATGATTCCCTTGTCGCCTTGGAGGCCTTATCCTTCCGACATAAACAACTCTCAAGGTATACAGCTAGGATGCTCCTCCCATCTATTCCCGCTCATGAACAGAGGTGTACGGTGCATCAGATGATAGGGGGACATACACTACCGATTATGGTCAGGGACTTGAAAAGCAAGTGTTTCAGCTTCATTCCAGATCTAATGTGCAACTCGTATATACAATTTATTGTTGAACATTTTAGGGAGGGGGACGGTTGTTTCATTTTATGCTCTAGGAAGTACCTGACTCCTCGTATCATGCTTTATCATTTAAACAAAAATGTCAAATTAAACCTAAAATTGAATATTACTGCCATATATGGCCTGGAACAATTCAGTCCTCACTTTACAGCCTTGACAGAGTTCGATGCTGAGGATGATGAGGATACCATGGACTGAACATGTGAGCAACAACAAAGTTTTGGAAAGAATGGAAACAAAAAGGAAACTTACATTTAACACCAGGAAGAAGCAGCTGAGGTTTCTGGGGCACATAGTGAGGAAGGAGGGCTTGGAAAATCTTATACTCATGGGTTAGATAGAGGTCAAGAAGGATAGAGGAAAACTAAGCCTAACATGGTAAGCGTGTCGATATTAATGTGATATATTATCGCTGTGGCTGATACTGGTCTCCTGAAGAACAAGGCACCGTGCCTCGTTTATAAATCTCCGTGCATTGAATACTGTTGCCATATTTGATCGGGTGCTCCTGCTGTTCATCTCGATGTTCTTGACAAAATCCATAGAAGGATCTTCAATGTAATGTCTTTTCCACAAATATTTTCACGGCAACTGCTCTGACGAGCTTTTTTCCTTGGTGTCCCAACCAGATGAATTTAAGCACATCTAGGTCCCACCCTTTTACCGTTAAAATAGATTGAATGTAACTGCCTCTTCTACTCCAACAGTTTTTTACTCACATTTCCCGCCTTTGCACTCCCTTCCGTTTACTTGTGTCGCTGATAGCTACAATCTGCAAAAATTTAAATTCAATGTCAATTACTTTTGGAGCGAATCTTCGTCGCCAAGTTGTTATGGCCTGTTTGGGCCAGGAAGAAAGACACGGAAACAGGAACGTACGTTCAAACAGAACATATATACAAACTAAAGTGTTAATATTCAGTAAAATAGAAGTGTAAGTCCGAACGGTATAGTTACGCTGCGTCTCGACTGTCTCTGGACTGTCTTACAGCTGCGTCCCCGGAAGTCACGCAGGTTATTATTTATTGACGGAGGAAGAGTCTATTCCTATAGATAGGGCACCATAACAATTAGCATCTTTTATATTCTTGAATCTCATTCAACTTTTATCCTTTCTCCAATACCCCCCTTGTATCCAGTCTTTTTCTCTCACTGTAACCCTCTGCGCACTGATGGCAGTCCTGCCTTGCTTAGGGTGAAACGATTAAAATAAAAAAAAGTCATGATCGACTACGCTCTAAGGGTTCACGGCACATAAAGAAGTCGTTTTGCTGGTCAGTGGATTAACATATTCTTCACTCTGCAGCCTCTTCCCCAAGAACGCGATGTTGCAAGCCTGTGGCTTACTCTGTCACTATTTCCACTGCAAATGTTTAGATTAGTTCCATTCTTTAGTTCAAGCAGTTCAGAAATTTTTACTTTGGACACGCCATGCTGTTTTCATAGAGTTGACTCAATCTAGCTTTATTTAATTCGACTTAATTTAATTTCATAGTCAGGAACACACAAAAAATACTGAGAAAAATAAAGTTTTAGATATTTGATAAGTACAAAGCAATTGCAAAATTAAATATTCCGTCATTTTTTACGTTATAGATAATGTAGTTTTCTGTACAATAATGTACTGTATGTAAATTCATTCTGGTAAAAGAGTAAAACCGAGACATCATAGCGGGATTTTTGTTGACGCAATATCGTCAACACGCTCTGAATTAGAGCAACTCTCAATCCAGTTTGTAACTCAATATTGTTGGGATCCATTCCCACTTACTTTAAATTAAACATTTTTATTGGTTAGGAAAGGATCTCAGCATGCATCTGTAGAATTTCTAAAGTTAGATAACTCCAAGTATATTAAATGCTATTTATTGACTAGTTTCTCTTCCTTTTTAGCAAATGATTACAATATAAATTCGATAAATATCAAGTAACATAACATTAAGATTAATGGCCGCTGATAATCGAGTACTTATTCCGAGAGACACGTAACCGAGTGATTAGAACGCTAGATCCGGGCTCAAATTTCAATGTGGCTTGCCAGGGAGACAATCCTGGCATGTGGCGCTGATAAGCAGTCTCTAAAAACCATACCGCAGTTTTTATCTAAGCCATTGTGTCAGCACAAAGTCTAAAGTCATCGTGACCGAGGGTTTGATGATACCGAGTGTTCAGCTATAGATCACACCAGATTATGCGCCCTTGTCCAAGAAAATAATACTTTGACTCAAGACTTGTGATTGAAATTGGGCTGACAAAAGTGTTCGGAAGCACGAAGCTAGAAGTCAAAATGTTCTTCTGTTGATCATGCTCGATTATACGCTATCTCCCAGAAATTGTGCGTAAAATTTTCTCAACATAGTTGCAGTACAAACCACAGATTGGTTCTGTGAGTATTAAAGAAATACAGCTATGTCTGAACAAGCCCCTGCAATAGGGATCGACTGACCACTCTAATAAACCAGTGTACTGACGTAAAAAAAAAATCAAAAAATAATATTCGGAGTCCGTAAACGTACATATGTGTGCGTTTGTATGTGTGTATGTGTGTGTGTCTGTGTGTTAATTACGCACGTAAATTAATGTATATATTGTACAGATGTGAATATATGGAGGTAATTTACAATATTTCGCAACGCATAAAGCTACATTTTATATTAAAATTTATATTCTCAGTCCTATGAAAAAAATTACGTAATTTTGCATATAGTTTTGCGTATGCAAATATGCGTCTGTTAGTTACGATGTAATGTTTTGACTATTTGAAACTGATGGTTGAAGAAATATTTATATACATATATACTCGATAGTCATAAGAAGTTACTTTGAATTTAAATTAGCTTTCTAATCTATTGCTACACGGTGATGATAGGAAAACTTGAATATAAAGTCTTATTTTTTAAATTCAAGTTTCTGAATTTTTTGGCTCTTCAAAACTGAATATAGAAGATTTCTACAGAGTATGTCAAAAATACATTTACAAACTTTGGGATCTGGTTCCTGAGAGCAAAACAAAGTAAAATGTTCATATAAACATATGTCGAAAAGACCACCGTTATATCTTAATACAGAAACGCATAACAAATGTTCAAAATGTCCTCCGCTTGCTTCTACACACGCATGCACCTGGTGGACTCTTTCAAATACTCCCACACGGTGTAGAACAGTTTCGCAGGCTCCCATGACACGTTGATGAAGCGTCTCTGCATAATTAACGCTTGCTGCAAAAACTGATTTTTTTAAGTGGCCCACAGATAAAATTCAAAAGGATTTGAGGTCTGTAGAACGTGTAAGTCATACAACTAGTCCTCCCCTACCCAACCACCTTTCATGGTAGTTGTCAGCCATTGTACTTTAAGGAATGTGACTAAAATGTGCTAGAGCCCCATCGTGTACAAACAACATATCTTTCCCAAAGGTATTGCGCGTAAGTGAATGCATGGAATTTGAACTCGGCTCTCCAGAGCCGATATCCACTGCACTACAGCTCACGTCACCGGCATAAATGTTTGCAAATGATCTGGGTATATTCTTAGATCATTTATGTAAATCAAAAAGAGAGTTGGCTCTAGAAGTGACCCCTTGGGCGTTGACTGCTAAGGCTCCGGAGGATTGGCTATTAATAGCTACTTTCAGTGACCTACCTGTTAGGAAGGATTTTATGATCAAGGAGACCATTCCAGAGATTCTATAGCTGGAGAGCTTGTGTAGCAAACCTTTGTGTCACACCTTATCAAAGGCAATTGAGATATATAATGCTATGGTCCTCTAGATGTGTTTGTCGTTAAGAACCTCATTAACTCTGTGAGTAATTGTACTTAGGACATAGACAATGGATCGGGCCAATCGAAACCCGTATTGCTCGTCGCTGAAGAAATTGCTCTTTTCTGGGTATTTGGCGACTTTCTTATTGATTATGGCCTCAAAAAGCTTTACTGATGATACAGAGGAGACTGATGGTTCTGTACTACATTGGGGGAAAATCGCACGTCTGGGTTCTTGAAAACCGGGTATACGGTTGTCATCTACCAGAGACTTAGGAAAGTGTTTTTCTTCAAGTAGAAGTTGAATAACTTCGCTAGGATTAGAGATAATTCAGAGTTGATATTCTTAAGAGCAAGCAGGGAAATTTTGTCTGGCTCAGTGGCTTTTTAGGGTCAATTTTTTTTTTACTATTACAACACGAGACGTATCTAGATACGTCTCGTTCTGTAATGGTAATTTTCTTGAGATTGTGCTCAGTGAGACATAGGAAATTGGAGAACGAATGGTCTTTGTCGTCTAGCGTTGATAAAGATCGAAGCGAAGAGCTTCACCATATCTGCGGAGGAATATATGACCTGGAGGCCATTAATAATTGTGGTCGCAGTCAATTTATCTCTGTTCATTATTTGGTTGGGGATCTTTCAGAACTCTCGGAGACAATTTGTTTCTTTTCAAATTTGCCATGAACTGCGTGTGTGTAGCGACACTTGGCGTTTTTCTAGATTGCGGGTCGTTCTGGATGTAGCAAGGCTAAAACTACATCGCTCCTTGGGATAGATATTGAAGTAGCGTTTACACTGAGTTATGACTGCAGCAGATTCGGGGATGAATCAGAACCGACTGGTTTTTGCTAGATTTGTTTTGTTTTGTTTTTTGTTTTTTTGTTTTGTTGCTTGTTTGTTTTACTTGGGAACGGGGTATAAAACTCTATTTTCCAGAAAGTATACATTCAGAAACAAGGACAGCAGTTTTGGAGGCAGCACGCTTGAAGAAGGTTGAGAGGGGAATTTCCGTCTACCCCAATCTGCCTTCGCATTATAGAGAACGGTATATCAGGGGATGCCTTAGGTTTGGCATCAATCTAGAAATTGATTAGGGAATGGTCTGACGTTCCTAATGAGTTAAAACTTTTACTATACATTTATTGGAGCAGGAAGTAAAAAGAGGCCAAAGAAGTTTGCTTCGTGTCCCATCGCGTCCGGTACATGAGCGGGTTCTCCGATGATCTCAGTTAGGTGATGGAAAAGTCTCTGCAATATCTTCCATTTGTAGCGAGTCATGTCAGCACCAAAAAAACTTTCAGATTTTTTAATTTCGGATAAAAAATATATACAGCCACCTCTATGTCATTTTTAAAAGCTTTGCCATATTTCCATAATAATCTCAATGTTGTAATTGAAAAAAATATTTTTTCACGAAATTAAAGAGTAGAGATGAAACATACGTTTGGTCATCGAGTGTTTCTTCTAATTTTCATTACAAAACTTATAATTTTCACGGTAAGTTGCTAACTCGACATATCCGGTAAAAACTTTTAAGGCGTTCCTTAATCTATTATACTTTTCTGTTTGATATGACTATTAAAATAAAAAGTATTGTCTTTCATTAAAATGAAAGAGCAAGTATGGCCGAAATATCAAAAACCTTTTCTAAACAATTATTATCAACACCTGACAACTTTGTGTTTTATTATCTATTGTGCTAACTGAATACATTTGCAATCTTTTTTTTTTTTAAATAAGAGGGTTTGTAAAGTGAGTAAAAATTTCCGAATACGTGTACTTGTGCATAAAACAACCTCGCTTTTTGGCTTTTAATTTTCATTCAAAATTTCTCATACTATACACAAGAAGATAGATAGATAGATAGATAGATAGATAGATAGATAGATAGATAGATAGATAGATATGAACAGAATGAGATAGATAGATAGATAGATAGATAGATAGATAGATAGATAGATAGATAGATAGATAGATAGATAGATAGATAGATACGAGGCCGGTAATAAACACTGGTCTTAATTAAGATTTCTTTAAAAAATAAATAACCGAATTTGTCACTGAACTGAACTATTCACAAATTAATCATTCATCCGGCGGAGAGTGTGTAAAGTCCACAGCTGAAAAACACTTTCATTATCAAACGGCTATTCGTCTTTGAGTGAAAATATGTATATTCATGATATAATTAACGCCAGAGGATTTCAAGAGAAATTGATGATCTCTGATCGATACGATTGGTTTTTGCTTATTGGTATGAAGTTCTCACTTTTATTCCAACTCTTGTCTCGTACGTGCTGATGAAATTCAATGATGGGACAGAAATGCTATCAATACTGGTATTCTCACTCAGAAATTCGAGAAAGAGTAGCAGACTGGAGATCAAGTTGGTTGAGGTCCATCATTTATCAAACGTTGATTGATTTATTCGTTTTGTGTAGGATTTGCAACTATTTTAAATTGCAAGAATTTTCTTTTGTGGAGGATAATAATAGTTTAGTAATACAAGTTTAATAATTAACCCATAGCTGGGGAGATAATAGGTGGATTCACCCCTTTCTTAAAGATATTTGCACGTAAGTGAATATACCAAACACGACTAGAATTGGAAGTTGGCTATCCAATGAACAATTCCGAACCATTATTTATTACGCCATCCTCATATCCAAGGACTTGGTATTTCTAAGTGAGCATCTAAGTAAGGGCCAGGATCGACAATGCTTAACTTCGGTGATCATTCGGGAACAGGTGTTTCGATGCTATATTGCTGTAAGCCCAAAGTCATCTAACAGTTTATAGAGTACAAAAGTCTTTTACTCGAAAAATTTCGTTATAAACAAAAGAAGATTAAAAGAAGACTTGAGGCGATACAGAAGGATACAAAGTATACCGTAGACAGATCATGGAAACAACAAGGAAGTTTTAAGGAAAATGGAAACAAAACGAAAACTTAAAATCAGAAAGAAACAGTGGAAATTACTAGGACGCATAATAAGGAAATAGAGCTTAAAGAATGTGACGTGTGTGTTAGTAAGAGAAATACTAAGAGCGACAAACTTAAACACGCTTGTGTAAATCAATGACAATACAGGTAGAGGAAGGTATAAAAGACAGACATCACTAGGAACTATAGCAGGAAATTGCAATGATCGCCAACGTCCTGAATGAACACAACACGTAAGAGAAGAGTACGCTCATTAGTTCCTGTCACTGTTGACAACAGACATACCAGTATTTCCGCTGCTACTTTCCATGAGTCGATGAGTACGGTGGGTTGACCACATGTCTACTCAACAACACTAGTGCAAGTGATATGGTGTTTTGTTACAAGTTCATTAATGAGACAAAGCGAAAAGGAGATCAGATTCGTACCTTTTAAAGGCAACGTAAATAATTTCAGCTGCAGTTTGAAATTGTTTCGCCAAATTACATTTTCCGGTAGCCCCGCCAACACACACATCCTTCTAAAGTCTTTTTCTTATCTTTTAGTTCTAGTGACGTTATCGCTTTGCTTGGGGTGTATTGATTAAAACACACACACACACACACACACACACACACACACACACACACATATATATATATATATATATATATATATAATAAACAAAAAATTTCTCGAGTCCCTCTATATCAAAAACAACCAACCAACACTTAACAAAATTTATTACGAATGTAACAGCAACTTGTTGACGTGCAAAGATTTACTGCCAGTTTGCATGATAGTAATTTAAAGTCAGCTCCCTTATATTGGGACGCTTGTCGTGCAAAATATTTCATAGCCACAACGAACAAATTTTAAATTTTAAAATAATTATAACAAAGCTCGTTCACGAGTGATTTTTAAGAGTCACTATAACAACGAAATGCAGATTTTATCATAGTTACAATAAATTTGTCTTTGTGATTTACTCCTGAGGATGATCTTGGAGGAGATCGAAACTAGTTGGTTAAGAAAAAACTACGGTGCCTTACTGAATGAATTTAATCTTAAAATCAAGAAACTGATTAGAGAACAGGAAAGGATCAATATAAAAATAAACAGACACAATATGTTCTATATTACTCAATAAACATGATTGAATAAAGAAAATATGGCAAAAGGAAAACTTATCTTAGCCGACACGTTTCGTCATCTGAGAGACTTTATCAAGGCAAATGCAAGAATTTTATTTTGTAATATTACAAAATATGAATATTTGTTGCAATGCAAAATTTGTGCATTTGCCTTGGTAAAATCCCTCATCGGACACGTCGCCTAAGATAAGTTTCGCTATGTCTTTATTCATATATGTAATGCATATTTTGGCGTCAACCTTCTTTCAAACATGTTTCGTAGAATAAGACAAACATGAAAGATTTAATGAATTTTTATCTCGTTTTCAGGTTCTACATAAAACATCTGGTACCCAATATTAATCTCACCTTATTTAGCAACGGAAATAATGTGTTAAATTCTTTTAATAGAAAAACGTTAATTCGATTTCTAGTCACGTTTCCTGTCGCAGAGCTCGGAATTAACACTACTACTGTATAGGCATCACACACTACATCTCAAACAGACAACCATGAAAAGAAATTAATAGCACTTAACAGCAAAACCCCCCAGAAAACGACTAAATGTGTGTGTGTGTGTGTGTGTGTGTGTGTGTGTGTGTGTGTGTGTGTGTGTGTGTGTGATTTACACTATGTATATCCGAACTATTTTGCTTTTTATCAAAACGTTTCGTCTGTTGTGCCCTCCGGCCTTCATCCGGTGTATGTTGATTTGGGTAACTTAAAGGGAATTTTGAAATGAACGTTTTATTTAATCTGTGAGGGTAGACTGTTCTCATTCCACGGCTCATATCTAGAGATATTTAGTCTCGTTCTTATTTTTTGTACTAATCACCCGTTTCCACTGAGTCCAAGTTGACACTGTGCGGCCAAGGTATTGAACTGTCAATTACAATGTCAGTAACTTCACAATAGATTAAAAAGTTGGTTCGTGAAATGAGTCGAAACGGTAGTTGGGAGTTTAATTCTTGAGCCGAGCTACCAGTGGCGTGTTGAGGCTTGGTAGCCCCTGGGGCGAGTATCGTGACTGGCGCCCACTACACCCATCCCAAACAAAATCGCAACAGTATACTTAGTTTATTTTCTTTTGGACTTGGTACACTTAGCAAGCCAAATTGATCACCGTGTGTAAGTGGGGTCCATTCCAACCGCTAGACGGCGCTTTTCGGAGACATTTTTAAAACATACTGTCGTCATTTGAATCATATCTAAAATTTTCTTCACAAGTTTGGCAAAATTACCAACAGCCAAATAAAAACATTTTGAAACACAAATTACGAACTATTTTATTTCAATATCTAGTTTTAACTGTATTTGCTAAATAAAAATAAAAATAATATATTCCATCTGGGCAACTGCCACATCAGCCCTTCTCTTTGCATGCAACTGGCGTCTACAAATTATATAAAACCTTAACAAAACTGTGTCACAACAGTAATTAATAGCTGAAGAGGCAAGTATATATATATATATATATATATATATATATATATATATATATATAAAGATGTTTTTTAAGGTACAGAACTTGATAATAAATATGAAAGTGTAAAGCATGTTATATTTATATTTTAGGCATGTTATATATATATATATATATATATATTAAGATGTTTTTGAAAGTACAGAACTTGATAATAAATATGAAAGTGTAAAGCATGTTATATTTATATTTTAGGCATGTTATATATATATATATATATATATATATATATATATATATATGTTATACATATATATGTTATATTACACACACACACACACACACACACACACACACATATATATATATATATATATATATATATATATATATATATATATATATATGCTCTCACACCCTGATTGAGCACTCAGGAAGAATGGGAGACTTTGTAAACAGTAGCTACTCCGGCATATACGCATCGCTCATTCAATAATGGATTAGAGCACACTAGCTATTGGGCGTGTATAATGATATATGCGCTAAAATGTCTGCCTTCTTCTACCGAACGCTCGTGGCCCAGATGTGGAGTCGCCGACTGACGCAAATGCGGTCGGGTTTCAATCCTAGGTTAAAAAGCAATCGGAGTCTAACCGTACTGATGAGCTGTGACACAGCGAAACAGATTTGTTTGCGGATAACTATAGTATGTTATATATATATATATATATAGTTTATAAAGGAAAACTAAACACGTCATATTAGCTACAAACTATAGTTCATTTCAATGAGCTTAACTAGCTCATATCCTCAGACTCTTTTACAATATTTCCTCCATCTGGCATAAAATTTCTGCCGAAATGAACGTTTTCTTAAAATGAAGAGGGAACATAATAGAAATAATAATAATAAACATAAGATTACAAACAAATGAATAAATGACAATAAATGTAAGGGGAAGGAGGAAGGAAAGAAGAGAGATAGAGTCCAGTTCCAAATATGGGTAGTATCTGTTTGAAGTTATTTTGACCGTCTTAGATGGCATGATCTCTGAACAAAAAACCATTCCCCTGACTTTAGGAGTCTATTTGACTCCATCAGGTCAACACACTTATACTAACTTTTATCCACATTCCCATATATACTTACCCTTTGATTTTATTTAAGTTTACATATGCACTGATTTATTTTTTTATTTTTTTATTTTTTTATCTTTTTAGGTCTTAGCGTTTTCATACTCACACATATATACGCTTCATAGGCGTAGGGCTTCCGTGCGCCTACGTAGTGCAGTGTATATACGCACTCCCATACCACGTTAAATAAATTGTCGTATTCTCAATCTCAATATATTTATATACACGAGATATATATGAGATAATTAGGTACATATTTAAACCCATATGCCCAAACACAATTATATATATACATGTATATGTATGTGCATATGTACACAAACAAGACTGCATATGCACGCGCACACCCATATACATAACTTATAACTTATACAAGTGTTCTGGTAGTCTACTATGTCCCCATGTATAAGAACCCTGTATAAACGACCCAGTGCGTTTGTGTGCGTTTAATTTCTAAATGAATTGGTAATTTTCTTTTTTTTTTTTCTTTTTTAATTCGTAATATATTATTCCCTGTTAATATCTATTTATACTATTTTGCTTCATTTGGGTGTTGATTTATTCATATATTGGTGGAAGTTACACTAGGGAAGTTACAGTTCGAGCTTGTATAATTGATTTTATCTAAAGTTGACATATTTCGCCTCTAATTAGGTGTTCCCACATGATAGAAAAAATATCTATTTTACCTAATTAAGTTTGTTCCTACCTATAGAGTGCACATCTTTTTAGGTGCCCTTTTTTCGTACATTTGTGCATCCAATAATACACAATATATAAAACATGATACATAAACATGTGATATATAAAGCATAATACATAATACATATGAATTTTCACAAGATTTCTAGGAGCATGCATAAGTTTAAGTGGATCCCGTTTTTTTTTGTTTTTTTTTTTTTGTTTTTTTGGTTTGTTTGTTTTTTTTTTGTTTTTTTTTTTTGTTTTTGGTTTGTTTTTTTTTGTTTTGTTTTTTTTTGAGAGGGACATATCTTGCCTCACATTTGGCTGCCACATTTCCCTCTGGGAAATATTTATGTTGAAGTCAATATATTGAGCATTTTTCATTTCATAGTTTAAGGTAGGATATTTCCTTCACATATATGTATACTAATCATAATATAAGGTTATTGTTTGCCTGGATGGGTATGTCCTTCTATTGAATGGTGGGTTCGTAACTTCTTTACAATTGGTCTGCACATTTTTCCAACGAATGATCCATCAGTTTAGGAGGGTTGGTAAGGGTGTCGGAAAGTGGTGATTCCGGGATTTTATGTGTCAGATAGTTTAAATTTATTTCTATGACGGCACTTGTATATTATATCGTTTCTCTGATTTAATAATTGGCTAGATTCTCTGAACTTGATAATTCTAATCTTTTCATCTAAGCATAAGTTGCATCTACCTCTAAAGCTATTGGGGGTTTGGGATTTCCCTATAATTTTCCATTCGATCTGAGGGGGAAAATGTTTTGCTTTTTAATTCCCAGAAATATTTAGGGCGGTTTGATATTTTAGGTGGGGTTTAGAGAAAGATTGGGTGTGATTAAATAGGCGTTGTTTCCATGGACTGACGTGTTGTGTTTTCCTTTATAAACTTCATATCGCTCTGGTTAACACCCATCGAGCTCTCTATATGGATTTACCTTTTAATAATTTATATTAAGGAAATCTTGTTGGATTATCCTCACCGTTTACGGACTGACAACTATATATATATATATATATATATATATATATATATATATATATATATATATATATATATACCGGAATGATTATTTACGAGGAATTTTGTTACATAATAAAGGTATCATTCGGTAGGATTCGAACTTGCGACCCCTAACAACATAGATGAAACAACCAACTGATTTGGTGCCTCTTAGGCCGCTCGACCACGAATGATTCAACAGTCTAATTCTAATTAAATTCAAGCTTTATATACACAACTTTCGATTTTTCGTAAATAACCATCTCTGCTCTTAAATGTATTGTAGTGTAAACAAATGTAAACAAAAATTGTTAGAGAAAATTCCGGAAATTGACAAAATGGAATTAACAACCGACATATTCAATTTATTTGTTTAAATATTATTTTCAATTTATACTCGTATTTGAGTAGATATTCTGTTTTTTAATTAAACAGTATATTTATATGTATATTTTACCGGCCTGATTATTTACGAGATATTTTGTTATATATATATATATATATATATAATGCTATGTCGCTTCAGAACATAGGCGAACATGGTTCACAGTACATACCACTTCTTTATCATCTGAAAAATTCCATGGTTTCTTCGGGAAAATAGTGATGTGGTTTATCGATGCTATCTCCACGTTTTGGAATTCAAAGCCTTCCTTCTCTTAGATCAGTTGCCAGCCAAGGCTAGAGAGCAAAATGAACACTATTGTTTTACATAGCCGGAGAGAGAGAAAAGTGATGGTATCGTGCCTTTCTTAAGAGCATTTATGTGAAAGTGAACCTCACAGACTTGGTTGTGGTTTGAATTCGGATTACTAGTTGCCTTTTACTGCATACGTGGTTGAAAAATTGTTGTTGAAACATGGAAGCGATTCAAGTAGAATATACAAAGAATGTCACCAAGATTAGTATTTGTGTATATTTCTGAAATGAATTAGTATTTACAATATTTACATTATTCGGACTATTGTCTTCATTTTTGTTGCCATTTGTACGAGGTTTCGGCCGTTGTACGCTCCGGCCTTCTTCAGGTGTTAGGAATTTCGAACCGAACCCTTTATTACAATCACTGGAGTATGCGAACTCCATTCCTTGCCTAGTGCCTTTTCTGGAAGTCATGAGTTATCTCCCTCTAACTCTGTAGACTCGTATTGAACTCACAACTCTGGGTCAAGACACAGGAACTAATCAACTCCTTAAGGACACATGTCCCAGTGGATATAGACGTTATGTAAGGTTGCAACAAAATTTTTACCTCCAGGATCTGGTCTGCCAATCCTCAAATAATTTTTATGTTGGCCGTCATTAAGCCGATAAACCTGAGACCAGACAGGGATGGTATTACAGAGGTAGAATCGCCGACTGACGCCAATTCAGTCGGGTTTCTAGCCTGGATTAAAAAGCAATCGGAGTCTAACCGTACTGATGAGCTGTGATACAGCGAAACAGATCTGTCTACAGATGACTATATATATATATATATATATAATTTTTCTTTACGAATGCGTTTCATCCTCTGGTGGACTTTTTCAATGTACATTTGCCTGGATAAAGTCTATCAGAGGATGAAATGCATTGATAAAAAAGTTATTCTTTTGTGTGTCTGTATATATATATATATATATATATATATATATATATATATGATTAAACATTATTTTTAGTAGATATTCATATTTGAGTAGACGCACCGTTTACTTTTAAACAGTATATTTATTTTCCTCTACCGGCATTCGAGAAATTCTATTATTGAAACCTATTCACTCTGTCGAAAAATATACGCTTTTTATAAATTAAATTGCTCGAAAATTCAGGCCGGTAGACGAAAATAAATAAAGATATTGTTTAATAAATAAACGGAACACGTCTCCTCAAATATGATTATCCACTAAAAATAACGTTTAAGTAATAAAACCTCTCAGATTAATAAATTAAAAAAGTCACCTTCTATATATATATATATATATAAAATAATACATTAATATGTAGTGTAGAAGATGGTTAATTGTTTCTTTGATTCGGCCTTGTGTTGGACTTAACCGAACTCCCTACAGCTTACAAGTTTTATACAGAATTATCATCAGAACGTTTTTCATCATCAGAAGGTTGGTAGTCAGTTGGAATATGTGGATTAGTGTAGAAGAGTGGAATAATAAAATATACATTTTGAATGTTAAAATAGACATTTATTAAAAGGAGGAATAAGATAAGTTGTAGAAGTTAATGTTCAGTTAGAAACATAATTAAGAGGTTAAGGGTAGAGTTCGTACGAAATGTTCGTAGCAGTAATTGTTGAAAGAGATAAGGAGAAAGATAAAGAGGACAATGTCCGGATCGGTTGAAGTTTGAAGTTACATTTTATATATATATATATATGGGCGTGTATAATGGTGATATACACGCTAAAAAGTCTGCCTCCTTCTACCGAGCGCCCATAGCGCAGAGGTAGAATCGCCGACTGACGCCAATTCGGTCGGGTTTCAATCCTGGGTAAAAATTAATCAGATGTCTAACTGTAATGATGAGCTGTGCTACAGCGAAACGGATCTGTCTGCGGATGACTATATCTTGATTGACGCTGAGGTCATTTATATAGTCTTTTTGAATTTCGCACTGGATTGCTAAGTCCTTCCAAGTCTTACTAGTCGCTCCCATTGGTCAAAAATCATTTTAACACCTACTTGCGAAATCTGGTTTTGACTTTTTCGTTAAGCACATGGTCAATCCTTTTTCTTTTTGGGAAAACCAGGATTTCAAACATCGTTGTTAATTTTTGTAAAAGTGAAGAAGAAGGGCGTTGATTTGAATTAATTTCTTATCCGCTACACATAAACAGTGGATTCTGTGAGGCAACTGTTTTACAAAGGACATTCTGACACTCTACAATTACATTTATTAGTGTCTAAATTATTGAATTCAGTTATTAGATAATTCTTAGTTTCAATTAGGTTTAGATTTTTATTTAAAGTATTATATATATATATATATATATATATATATATATATTATATTATATTATATTATATTATATTATATTATATTATAAGCTATGTCGAAAATTATCAGGATTTTGCCATATCTTTAGACAACAGTGAGGATAGTTTTGAAATTTCCTTTATATATATATATATATATATATATATATATATATATATATATATATATATATTGTGTATTTGAACAGCAATCTCTCTTTTATGCAGGTTTCATTAAAAATCACAGAAAAGGTATTAATTTTGTTACATAATTTTTCCTGTGATCTTATAATTTTTATAGATTATATAAAATTTGAACAAATGTTTTATTTTCTCGAGTACTTTCGTCTATACGTTTAGCCATTATCAAGGATGGATTTTATTTTACATGTAAATGAATATGCATAGTGTTTATGTATGTGTGTAAAGTCATGTGTAAGTTTTATATTCCGAACACGGTAAGTACATTGTTGCCGTATTCGTAATTGATATTAATAAGTGTTGGATTTTTCTTTTTTATTAATGATGCTTTCATCATTTTTAGCTTTTTTTCTCTTTTTTTTTTTTTTTTTTTTTTTTGCGTGTGGATAATGTTATTATATTTGTATTATCAACAAGTACGTTACGAATAAAGTTTGGTAGGTGTCCGTGTGTGTTCTAATGAGATCGAATTGAACTATAGTCAGAAAAATGCAACGTTAATCTTCTCGTTAAACGGGTTATGGTTATATAGAGTAATTATTTACGAACCTGGATTCATCAAGAACACGGTTTTTTTAAAAAGGACATGCAAATTTTGTTCTCTGCAGTTTTGATCTTGCAGGTGAATTATTTTTGACGATGAGGTTAGCAGCTTTAAATTTTGTATATTTAATTAAATAATCCATTTTTTTTTTTTGTATTTTTTAATTTTATTTTTTATTTTTTATTAAGTCAACAGGAGTTACTCATCTCGGATGATGTTTGGAAGTGAAAATCCGTCCTGTTTATATTGTGTATTTTATTTTTGTAGAAAAGTTATGTTTTTTTTATTTTTCGTATTTTTGTTGTTTCTGTTGGTCGTGTTAGAAATAAAATGTCTAATATGGCAGTCTATGAGATGCTTAAGAAAGACATTATTTACGTTTGCTTCACTTTATGAAGTTCTTCGAAGAAAAGCGGGCGAGAGGATGAATTGAGAGTACGTTCTTGTAAAGAAATTTTAATAACACCAATTTTATATCTAAGAGGCTTTGCAATAAAATACTCGATATCAAAGATGGATCATTGATAGAATTGATAAGTAAAAGTTTGTCACTTAGATGACAAACACCATTGATAAGTAAAAGTTTGATGATTGATGCTACCTTATGCATATATAAGCAGCATATCTTCATAGAGACATGTTTCATTGAATAAGTTAGACATAAGTCTATTTATTTTTATAATGATCCTTCTCTGATTAGCTTCTTAGTTGAAGTTCATCACAGAAGAAGTCGTATTTTTTCCTTACCCAAGTATTTTCGATCTCCTCCAAGATCACCCTCAGGGATAAATTGCAAAGACAATCTTGTTGTAACTGTGATCGTTGTGATGGCTATTTTTGAAAACACGCACCCTATTTTTGCAAACAAACGCCCTAATGTAAGGGAGCTAACCAGAGATAGTAGAAATTCAAAATAGCTTTAAATGTTGGTCAAATGCATTTTAAAACGTTGCTGTTACACTCGTAATAAATTATGTTGATTGTGAGTTGATTGATTTTAATATAGAAGGCATCGAGAAATTGAAGTTTTTGTTTATTATATTTATGATGTAGAATACTGGTGTTGTCAACAAGGATCTTCCTGTATTGTGAAAAGTTAGTACCTTCACATATGAACTTAACAATAAGAATAAAATCTCTTTTCTTGGTGTATTTTTTTAATCATATCACCCCAAGCAAGGTGGTAACGCCACTGATGTGCAGGGGGCTACGTAAGAGTGAAAAGATTGGAAAAGAGAAAGCCGGAAACCACATCCTAAACAGGGAACAAGGGATGAGCCTCTTCACCTGTTCAATAGACGTGGGTGGAGTATGAACCGGGCGATATTTTAGTCTATCTACTCCAATTGAAAAAATAAAAAAGAGAAGAGTGAAAAGATTGGAAGAGAGAAAGCCGGAAACCACATCCTAAACAGGGAACAAGGGATGAGCCTCTTCACCTGTTCAATAGACGTGGGTGGAGTATGAACCGGGCGATAGTTTAGTCTATCTACTCCAATTGGAAAAAATAAAAAAGAGAAGAGTGAAAAGATTGGAAGAGAGAAAGCCGGAAACCACATCCTAAACAGGGAACAAGGGATGAGCCTCTTCACCTGTTCAATAGACGTGGGTGGAGTGTGAACCGGGCGATAGTTTAGTCTATCTACTCCAATTGGAAAAAATAAAAAAGAGAAGAGTGAAAAGATTGGAAGAGAGAAAGCCGGAAACCACATCCTAAACAGGGAACAAGGGATGATAGAAGCTAATAATATTACATTTCCTTTACAAAGTAACAGTTCTGGGGAACAAGCTGAATGGAACCTCTTCCTTACTAATGGAATTTGAAGGTAATGAGGATGAGTTTACCCTGCACACATTGCATGGATGCTCCTAGCTCTGAAGATCTGCATTGATGAAACTAAGGAATGTAGCTCATCTGAACATTTACCATGAAAAAAGCAATAGAGTAGCAAGAGGCTATAAATGTTTCGTCTTTAGTGAAGTGGTTGTAGGGTAGAAAATAATTTCTCCCCCACAAGGCCACATAGACGCTTATCACGATTAGAAAGTAAGGATTTAACAGCCATACTCCATTTTTTCGTTTAATTTGACAATTAGCGGATTTTTCGGATCAATGTATTATCGATGCACTTACAACTTAGGTACACATGCAGTACTGGATTTACATATGGACTAGTATGGTTTGACGCCTCGCCGCGGCTGGTCGTTGATGGCGTCGATTCAGTAGCTGGTCTTCGAGCTGACTCTTCCAATGTTGATCTCCCTTGCCCACGTTGTGAAATTTAATCTCAAGGAAGTCACGTGGTATTCTCGCTAGATGTCTCCGCCACGTTAAACCAAGCTGGGTGCGCGCGCACAATTGGGTAAACGAATTGGCACCATAAATAATTAGAATGACGCCTGAATAAGTTGAAGAAAAGTTTTTATATACAAAAAGAAAATAGAGTAAAGACCAATCGTCTTCTTCCCAAACCCTGTTTCTATCAAACTGGCAACGGAACGGAAGTTTTGACCAATTTCTCTAAGTAGGAGAAGCGTTTTCCTTCTCATCAATAATTCAAGTCTCTGGTTGGCAATATCACTTCACTCCGATCGGAGTTTTAAGTTTGTGGCGATTCAAAATGTCTTGGTTTTGTTTCACATTGAAGCTTTACGGAAACTACCGGAAATTGTCTTGAAGTGTGGTGGGTAATGCTGGCAACGGCGGTAAGACGTCTTCGGTTCCGTACTTCAGACTGGCTCTTCGATCTGAGCTGGGCCTTAACTGGGACTTTATCTGCAAAATCACTTCTTGTCTGTCTTTAATTCTGGTTGGCCGTTTCAAGACTTCAGCTACAAAATCACTTCTCGTCTGTCTTCAGTTCTGGTTGGCCGTTTCAAGACTTCAACTCCTTTCGGTCGGTCAGCGTGGCGTGGCAATTATCTCTGTCTCTGTACATCTTCAGCCAGAAGCTCTATGGGAGTCGGCCGGCCCTGCGGTGGGCGCCCAGTGGCTTGGTCCCTATCTTCGTCGTTACATCTCAGGGCCGAGAGACGACTGGAACTGCTTGTGGCCCCTTCGGGGCTCTGTATTTATGCTTGTTCCTGCTTTACTGACGCAGGGTATGACGGACACTGGGTCTCTAGTTCCTGGCCCTTGCGAAATCACAACTTAAGCTCTCTCTGTCTTCTTCCTTTTGGTGCAGCCAATTGAGTAGCGCTATTTTTATGACGTCACTTCTTTCTGTCTTCTTTCCCTTTGTTTAACCAATGAGACAATTTTCTCTTTATCTGTTTTGGGCAGGGCCTTTACACCTCCAATTCCTTTCTCAGGGAAATCCCAATGTAGTCATTTCTCATAACAAACAAATTTAATCTTTGCACTTGTCAAAGACGCCTGAATACACAAAATTCCTTTCTTTGCGTTTGTGACAACCTTTTCTGACATTCCACAGCTGTGTTTTGGGCTTTCCATTGTTTTGGTTATATTCCGCATGAGTCTGTTAGAAAAATACAAAAGCAATAAAATTTTCATTTTTATCAGCTGTGTCGTTGAGAATAGCAATTGAACCTCTCTTAGTCATCCTGTTTCCGCTTGTCAATAATGGCCGACCGATCCGATGACCTCGTCTGGTCCGGTTGGTTAATTCTGGGTAAAACAATTACACCTGTAATCTTTTAATTCACATTTATTTTTAGTCTATTTGCAATCTTCCTTTTTTTTTCCTCTGTTCATATTGGAACAGAATAAATTTTCCAGCTGGTTCTTTTCGAGCTATAAAAATTAATGATGCAATTTAATACATTTTTTTGTTTGATATGTAATAATTAGTAATACAAACTAATATAATTTCTTCCGTTCCGGCCATGCTAAATATAGTGTTACATGGACTCTAGCCCAGGGACCCCAAGACTAAAGGGCTCTTGAGAGACTTGTCTTGAGCCCCTGATAAAACTATATATATAAGAACAGAGGAGTTCTGTTTATTTTCAGATTTAGTGAGGCCTCTTTGAACTAATGTGAAAAAACATATACTTTTGGGGCCCTTCTAGTTGGAGTTCTTTTTTCTTTTTTTTTTTTTTTTTTTCAAAGAGGAAGTTTATTTAATTTATTCTGAAATTCATTTTTCTACTATATGCGTGTATTTGATTTCTCCCTGGGAAACAAGTTATTATCTTTCATTACAATGTGATACAATCCAAAAAATTGTTATTTTCTATCTCATCTGCATGTTTTAGAATTGCTAGCTTGTCTGTTTGAATTATTTACATTGTTCAGACTCTTGTCCTCATATTTATTGTCATATTTCCACCGTTTCAGCCATTGAGTGAGATATCACTGGGATAGAAATCTGGAAGTGGCATAGTTCATGGAATGAGAACAATCTAGCCCAGTAATCGACATAAAGGGTTCAGTTTAAAATTCCAATTACCTGAAAAAGGTCGAAGCGTAGGGCAACCAAAACGTCGTGAATATGACAATAAAGATGAGAACAACAGTCCAAACAATGTAAATACCTCATCTCAGAAATATAGTCAAATTTTTCCCATTTGAAGTTTAGAATTTCAACAATAAATATAATTCTTTTTTCTTTATTTTTTCATCTGTCGTGATCCAAGGTCACAAATCTGTAGAAAGTCCTAACTTTCTTTCTTCATCTTCTTTATTTTTATTTTTTAGAACGCTTTGCTAGTGAATTTGAATCCTAGAATTTTAGCGTAATACAGGCCTTTTATTCCAGATATATTTCTATAGGATGTAAAGTTCGGACGAAAAAAATATGCTAATGAAATAAGTTGGATTAGTTCCCAAATCATTAAAAATGTTAGTTGACGTGTTTCCTGTTTACACTAAAAAAACATCATTTCAACATATATATATATATATATATATATATATATATATATATATATATATATATATTGTAAACACTGGCGCGGGTGGAACAAATTTACGTAATAAAGGGGCCCACAAAATCTATTAGCATAGGGAACCTTTTAAGGCCTAAATTCATTCCTGTGGACATGATCCAAGCTGCACCTTATATATATATATATATATATATATATATATATATATATATATATATATATATATATATATATATATATATAAGGCATAAGGCAGCCATATGGAGCCTGTAATGTGGTGCAATGGATACCGGCTCAAAATAAGAAATCGGAGAGCCGAGTTCGACTTCCAGTTGAATTCGTTACATTCACTTACGCGCAAATACCCTTGAGAAAGATATTAATCCACCACTTCTCACTCCGTATGACAGATTGGGTTCTATATCCTCGGTTGGTAACCAGTCAACCTCAGAAAGAAATGGCAACCTACTTCGGGAAAATCTAGTCAGTCATGGATCGAAAGAGACGTGATCACCCAAGCGTGTATCATGTTTGACATGAATGATGAAGACTGTAGTATTTTGTTTTAAAAAATGATAAACAGGATTTATTTATTTTTGCCTTTCGCTTTAAAAAAAAATGTAAAGCTGAATGCAGACACGATTATAAAATAAATCAGCAAATAAATGAAGGCCTAAGGCCTGTGTAATCACATGAAACATATTTTTATCTCAAATTTAAATCAGAAAATAATTTCAAACTGATTTACATTCTTTAATTTCGTTTATTTAATGCAGGTATACCTCACTTTACGTCGGTAATTTGTGCCAGGAGAGGCAACTTAAGTCACTTAGGTTGAATTTGCATGTTTCTAGGCTCAGTTAGTTAAGTGCCATATGTGATACACGCTTAGGCGATCATGTCTCGAAAGAGACATGTCTGACCAAGCAGAAGATTTTTCCGTATTAGGTTGCCATTACTTTCTGCGGTAGACTGGTTGCCAACCAAGACTATAGAACCCAATCAGTCCTGCTATTTAATACATGGATAGAGGTAGAAGCGACAGATTAATACTTTTCCTAGTGCAACGAATTCAACTGGAATTCGAACTCGACTCTCCGATTTCTCGTTCCGAGCCGATATCCACTGCACCACAATCCCAGTTCTGTATTTTATTTATAAATGCATTTTTAATATATGATCAATAAGAATCTATTTTAAGCTTGCAAACATATAAATTTTAGTTTTTAATATAGTACAAAAAAAAAATCTAAATTTACGAATATTGTCCGTACATACTTGTTGGCGATACAGTACATCGCGGACTCTATTTGTGAATGTGGTTTGCTCTAAGACATTATGAAATAAAATGATTTTGTGAGGTTAAATAACAAATACAGTTATTAAAATTATTTTGCGATAGGAGAAAATAAACTAATTTATGTTAAATTTACCAATATTTATATTCAATTTATTTATTTACATCGTGGACGTAGATGGCTTTTATTCTTATTTAAAGACGGAATTTGGCATTTATTTATTTAGAAGTATTGAAAACAACATTTAATAATATTGACAATTAACATTATCACAAATATCTCAAGTTCTAAAAAAGCGTACACAATATTTATATATAAATTTTCTTCAGTCTTATTTCTTACTAATAACAGAAATATTTTGACGATAAAACTAACATTTTGCTTATTTGTTTTATTGTTTGTATATTTTTGTTTTGTTTTTTATCATGTGTCAATTTCAGTCTAAAGACATTTCATTTCTTCAAACCAAACTGAAACCACCGTTCTGAACCATTGAAGCGGTCAAGTTAGTAAATTCTAGATTAGTGAGAATCAATATGCATATAATCATATTATATTCATACGTATCATACCAGAGTAGGTTGTGTCCTCAATTTTATACCTAACTTTTAAGGAAGCCAGGTGCAGTTTTGATTCCAAACCATGAGTAGAGATCCGTGACACATACGTTGTCAGTAGCAGGCCTAGAGATGAACACCTGTGGGTTTAACTGTGCCTGACACATTCGTGTGTGAGAAAAGCTAGTAGACAGGTTTATATATATATCTGTTCCAGAAGTTAGGCAGCCTCACAGACGGAGAAATGTAAGAACAATGTTCGGTTGAAGGTTCTAATGGGTTTCATCAGCCCACAAACTGACCAAGAGTAATTGACGAAATCAGAAGTCGAATAAAATGTAATGTCACATTTTTGTTTTAATCAATTCATCGAAGAAAAGCAATAATGCAACTAAGAGGCAAGGGGCTGCTAGGAGTGAGAGAGAATTAAAAAAATATCATGGGAACAGGAAACCTAATCCTAAACAGGGGAAAATGGATAAACCTCTCTTGTCCAAATTACAGGGAAGAAGTGTGAACCAGACGATAAGCAAACCTAAATACACTTATTATATGAAAGATTCAAGTTTTGTGCTATTTGTTTGTTCACAGACACACACATGCACACACACACACACACACACATATATATATATATATATATATATATATATATATATATATATATAAAACATTTTTCATATGCTATATAGTATACATGATAGCCCATTTGCAAATATATTATTGAATATGTAATGTTTTAATCCAAAATGCAAAACTATTGATCCTCAGATTTTATGGGTAAATTTTCTTGCATTAATCTTCTAAATTAAATTTTTGGCGGGTGTGGAATGTGATAGAGTCCGTGTTAAAACTAGTTCATAACACTGAATTACCTCCCTTACATTTCTTAACCTCGTCTCAAGCATCCGAAATGCAAAATCATTTATTTTTCCTGTACTGCTCTGGGAATTAAATTATTTAAGTGATGGAAAGGTTGTATAGAAAAATCTAAGTAGATTGCATGATAGTATATATAATCAACAAGTTAGAAATTTTTATATATCCATGTAATGCAGATAGAAACACTAAAAAAATGAGTACAATCTCTGTAAGTAGAGACTATGTAGAATACAAATCTTATATCATCCAACAGTTAACTGAAACGCAAAAAGTAAAATTGCACACCCACAAAATCGAATCAGAATGACTGAAAACATTTTGGAAAAACCAGACCGAAGCAAATTTCACAAGCCGGTGTGAAAATTAAGATTCTGGATTCTGATTGGATAGGAAATAGCAAATTGAACTATGGCTCCGGTTAAATTTTCTTACCAAATAAAAAATGAGTATGCGGTTCTATCCGACCAGGTGACCTGCTACGTACTTATTCACGTCCCTTGACCGGCCCAAGACAGTCAGGTGAGAGCAGAAATTAGAGAAGACACGCTAAAATGTCACAAAGGAAACTTCAATCTGCCCCGGACATGTAAAGTCCCGACACACATTCGTTCTCCTTCTTTACCTCTTCTTCTCTATCCTCAACATTCTCGCAGTCAACAAAGAAGACGACGACTATGACAACAACAACAACAAGATACTTCAACTAACTCCTCCGATAAGTACAATTTCCTTTATTGCTTCACCTTCCTTTTCACTTCCTCGCCGGCCATAAAAAAAGGAAAGGAACACAGACTTTATTAGTAACCTGTTAATTTTTTTACATACACACATTCTGCTGCTTACTACTATTTCTCTGGAACATTTAACTACGTACATTTTTCTCTTTGAACATTTAACTCTTACAAATTAATTAACTACGTACATTTTCTATTTGAACATTTTTATTTCTTACAAATTTGTTATTCTGTTTAGTTAATAAAATTCCACTTATTTTACAAACAAAACACTTTTTTCTTCCAACCATTCTTTCAATCTGATGATATCGTTAAACGCAGGGACTGTCGGCTATATTTTAAGTAGCCTTTTATCAGGCATGGCCGACCGTCTCTACAAGATGCTGCAAAAAGGAACTATAAAATTAAAGTGGTACCAGCCAAGAAGTATTCCCATCTTTATATGAAGGAATGTATATAGAGAAAAAATGTCCCCACAATTCAAAACGATGATATGTTTTTCTGCTTTTGTGAGTTGATTGGTCAAAAATATCATCCAAAATAGATTGAATTTTTCTTTACGGAGATAAAATTTTAGTTTATACATTTTTTTTAATTAATTAACAATGAGCAAAGCAATAATGTCCCCAAAAAATGCAAGGGGCGACTGGCAAAAAAAGAGAATGAAAAGAGTTTAGCTAACATGATCCTAAACAGGAAACAATGGATAAAGCTCTACTCCTGTTCAAAAGGCTGAGGAGGAATCAGATGATAGACAAATTTATCTACTCTTATTGAGATATTTGGTTTGATTTTGTTTATTAGGTTAGTTCAAGAACTTTTAAGCACCCCTTCATGGCACAAAGGTACAAAAAAATGATAATTTTTCAAAGGATTTTATAAGCAGTATTAAAAAGTTCTTTCCCTGTTCATGAAGTGATTTCAAAACAATTTTTTATGATTGGTCATTAGGTCAGTTTTGAGAATTGGGTAGTGTCAAGAATTTTTAAGCATTTTCTCATAGCAACAAAAGTACAAAAATGACCAGAAAGGGATTAAAAAAACTGATACTTAATCATATTTTTGTGAAATGGATAAGGTCAAGAACTTTTCAGCACTTTCTCACAGAAGTAGTATTAATTTTTTATTTATATTTAGCAGACAACAATTTTAAATATGAAAATTCTTCTTTTATGTTCTCAGTTTCCTTTTCAGTATAAAAAATGCAAGGGGCTACTGGCAAAAAAACGAGAATGAAAAGAATTTAGCTAACACGATCCTAAACAGGAGACAAAGGATGAAGCTCTACTCCTGTTCAAAAGACTAGGGACAAATGTTAACCGGGCGGTAGGTGAACCTATCAACTCCTTTGGCAAGAGAAATTGAAATAAATTATATTGAAAAGTAATTGAAATAAATCATATTGCACAGACACGTCTTTTTTTATTTTATTGCATGTTATTTTTTAGAAATGAAATTTCAAATCCAAAAGGAGGCATCAGAACATGAAACTAATTGAGTAAATTAGTTTGCCTATTGTTCAGTTCACATTGTAACGGATACTAGGTTCTTTACAATATTTATATTTAGGATTCGACAAGACGTATGGAATACTCTAGACTCAAGGAATAAATAACAACGTCAAGGTAACCATAATAAACATGTATTAACAATAATACAATAGTTGAGAAAGGTATGCAAATTACTGTGAAAGTAAATAGGAGAATGAGTATTCTCCCTTAGACTGTAAAGAAAGTCAAATGTCCTTTGGAAGATTGATTAGAATAAAGTTCTGTTCTGAAAAGAAGAATAATATCCATACTGTTTTGCATACTGAAGGTTTCCCACATGTTCACTCAACGGCCTCCTGCCTTTGGGTTCCCATTGAAGTTATATATGTGTGCATGCATACACGTGTGTGTGAGATGATTCCGTATGACGCCAATTGCTACCTGCAATCGGGTGCGGTGTATATGTGTAAGTGAGAGTTATACGTATGCCCCACAGCTGCTAAAGCAGCTCCGGTCCTCACTGGTTTGTAACACGTAGAAGCATGTTTATATAGACGCGCTTGAATGCGCGAGAAAATTTGATTTAACGCGTGCAAAGATGATCAGTTAACGCGGCGTGTCCCGTGGATGAAAACAAGCGTGTTGTTTTAATGCGTAGGTGTGTAGGTGTGAATATAATGATATTCGACAATACAACATATAATAGCATGAGACTTTAAGGTTACAATTAACAGTTGTTTTACCCACGTCAAGAAAATTAATAGAGGATGATAATAATGAGGAAACACACGGGTGATTTTAACAAAATAAGATAAAGAATTTATTTATGAATTTATACTCTTGAAGTCGTGTTAATAGATCGTTTCAGAAAAATAAATCAGAAAGTTTTAAAATCCGTAGTTTCAATGAATTATCATGAAAAGGAAATGTTCATACAAGAGATCAAATAATCTAACACAAGATATTAAAAAATGTTTAAAGCAAAGAGAGTTCGTTGCTCACATAAGCGATATATGCTTTTTCATTGGTGCCAAAATAATTTCACATAGGCTCACGAATTTATTTCCATCTTCTCACTCTAATAGCAAGGTTTTCATTGGTCCAAAGAAAATTTCATATGAGCTCACAAATTCCTTTCCGTCTTTTTCCTCAGTTCTCCGAATTTGAAGGGAATGAGTAAAAAAAAAGTAATTCTTGAAAATTTTCGAACTCCCTTACACACACTCCTACCCTGTCTCTCTAAACAGAGGCAGAAGTTTATCTCTTGTATCCTGGTTAGAATTGGATTTCTGGTTCCTTCTAAAGTTTTATCATTACCTTTCATTCCCGGTATCCCCTTTACTTCTTAGTGGCATTATTAACCCTCTAGGGCCATTCGTATCATATTTGATACAGTATTTCCCTATAAGGAAACATTTGGTATTTCCCTATAAGGAAACATTTGGTATTCATTGACTGAGCAGTCAGTACTGCTTTCATTTGAAATTTATAAAATATTTCTCTTAAAAAATTTTTCAGGAAAATATTTCTTTCAAGGCTTGTTTTCATACTGTATCAAATATGATACGAATGGCCCTAGAGGGTTAAAGCTTCTACTGGGCATAAAGTGGGGGATCAGTTCTATATTGTTATGAAGTAATAAACAGATCCCCCACTAATATGATACGAATGGCCCTAGAGGGTTAACTTGCTTGGGGTGAATTGAAGAAACAAAATGTGTGTGAGAGAGAAAGAGAAAAAAAAAACGAAAAATGAAAATGTAAGGGAGGTAATTCGGTGTGAAAAATCGATAAAAAATAAGTAAAACTAAAATAAGTTGTAACTTGAGATCAACGTTTGGTGATTGAATAAAAAAAATAAAATTATTCTAAGGATTTCTTAAATGCAGGAAATTAATGGCTTCATGTACTTTTTCCATTACAATTATTACTCACTTGAGTCAGTATTTTTCAATGCCATAAATGTTCTTCACAGATTTCTCTTCTTTATTATCTGCAAAGTGTTATGCATTTTTGGCAAAGATAATGAATTAGACTCTTGTATCCTTTTTCACGATTTGGAAACTGGTTGACACTTAAGGCTAGAAAGCCTAGTCTACCCTCTTATTTAACCTATATCTGGGAGGTGAAGACACAGATTCATATCTTTTTTCAGAATATTTAAGTGAAATGAATTCAGCTGATGATCCTGAAAATTAAACTCAGCTCACTGATCATAAAAAACCCTGCAATTGGAATCATTTGTATCTTTGATAAAACCTGTCCAATATTCCTTTTATAAACATTAGCAATTATTCTTCACTCAGGACCTTGTACAAGAAACATAAAAAAAATTTATTAAAAGAATGTTTTTCTATAATTTATTCTAATCACATCCTTTATCTAATGATGATTTTACCTTGTTATGACTTTGTTAATATCATCATATCGGTTTCTTTCTATTTAACCTGGTTAACATAATTATGATGATAAACTACATCTGGTTGCAAGGCCTCTGATCAGGAGGCTTTGTGACATTACCTCTTAATTGCTGTTGTTCCCAAGTCCCCCTCAACCCAAGGTGGTAGCACCTGTTATGGTCCCAGATATGGGCAAATAGTTAACCCCCAAGCTGCAGTCAAAACACTATAATTTTATAATTTTATAGTAAAAATACCAGCAATAAAATTTTGAAAAAATAAAATCTTAATAATCAGTTTAAAAAAATTTTAAATAGCAATACATCTTTGCAAAATTAAAAACAATATATCATCAATACATTTTTGTAAAAAAAAAAAATACTACAAACAAAATTAAATGACCCATGAATAGTTGATGTGCTGCTAGACAAACAAACCTGATTGACCTTTGTATCAGTTATAGACAAACTGCAGCAAACAGACTAAATGTGATCCTTTATGGATAACACACCTGATTTCATGAGAAAAATAACATTTCTTAAAATTTGGTTTGTTTCATTTCATTCCCACTTATTCACTCATACTTTCTCATACGTAACTACATACATAAACAATGTTTATATGCAATGTTTCTTAGGTTTTGAAACTTTTGTTGAAGGTAAAGTTTTCATCATTTTTAACCCTTGGTGATTTTAACTTTAAAAAAGTACAAAATATCTTTAACTTTAGAAATAGAAATCATTCATTAGATTTTTTTCTGGAGAAGAAATATATATTTGATCTAAAATTATAAATTAATAACACAAAGCTGTGTCTGCTAACCACACTGTCACACTATCATCTGTGTTAATATATATATATTAAATTGTGTGTATTTAGGCAGCATTTTTTCATTGATGCATGTTTCATTAAATAATATAGACAAATTTTGTCGATCTATTTTGTGTAAAGTCTTTTCATATCGTCTGATAAGATTAATAGCATTATCGTTGAAATAAGAAAGAAAATCACAATATTGATACATGTGTTTTTTATTTAATCCTTTCTGAGCTTTCAGCTTACATCAGCCATTATCAAAGATAACAATTATATTGAGTGTATTAGACAGTGTATTAGATGAACGATAGTAGTAGCTGTCTATTTTGTTTGCATGGAAGATTTTCAAAGCAACGGTGAATACATGCATGCATGCTGGAACTGAAAATTGCACTACAGCTTGTGATATCACACATGACCATGCATGAGTAGGGAAACTTATCAGACAATATAAAAAGAATTTACATAAAATAAAAAGACAAAACTTGTCTATATATATTTATATGTATTTAGGCAGTAATCTTTCATTTAAACATGTTTCTTGTCAGGGATTACCAATGTTTATGGTAATGTAAAAAATCATAACCCAGGTTTTCCTTTCCGACCCATCATTCCACAAATACCTACACCAGTATACCAACTATTTAAAACCTTAAATCATATAATTTCTCCATACATAACTAACAATTACAGCATTGCATCAACTAAAAAATTCCTCTATATATTAAGATGAAATCTACCAATCCCAACAACATTCTAGCTTTGCTGGATGTTGGAAACCTTTTACTAACATCCCAGTTGAACAAACATTGGATATAATTAGTGACTGCATTTACAAATACCCATCCATCCCTCCTCCTAAAATCCAACCAGTAATTCTATGGAAACTATTCACCAGGTGCACCACACAAACTCCATTTTTGGACCATAATGGTAACATCTACTTACAAACTAATTGTATCAGTATGAGAAACCCATTCAATCCTACTTTTTCAAATTTTTCCATGTTGAAAAGGAAGTGTTTAAAACAACCAACAAACCAGAGATTTACACAAGGTACATTGAAGGGAAAACTTGAAGCAGCTGAAATGTGGTTCTACAGAAGGATGCTGCAGATATCGTGGACTGAGCATGTGAGCAATGATGAGGTTTTAGAAATGATGGAAACAAAAAGGAAATTAATACTGAGTATCAGGAAGAGACAGCTGAAGTTCTTGGGACACACAATGAGGAAGGAGGGCTTGAAGAACCTGATACTAAAGGGCCAGATAGAGGGGGGAAAAGAGACAGAGGAAAGCAGCAGATAACATATTTAAAGGGCCTGAGCAGATAGATGACAGAACGGGGGCTGAGAGATGTTACAAGAGAAAGTGTGCTAAGAGCCACCAGGGATAGGGAGACATGGAAGGCCATGATTGCCTACATCCTGAAGGGACAAGGTACATAAAAGAAGAAGACATTGACAACATTTTTGTTTTAATAAAAAATATGACTGAAATTGTGAATCTAAAATTAAATTTTGAAAATAACTCTTTGCTGAAATTTACTTATGAACTTATGGACAATAACAAAATTCCATTTCTTGGTGTCAATATAGAGCTAAAAACCAACAAATTTATCACTTATCTGCATAAAAACCCACCAGTCAGAAATCTTTTTAACTATAAAAGCCAACACCTTGAAAGATATAAAATAGCAGTAATAACAAACTTTCTAAATAGAACACATTAAAATTTCTCCTCTCAAAGAATATTTTTGAGCAAACTAAAACACATAAAACAAACATTAGCTAAAAATAATTTTCCCAACTACATAATTGATAAACAAATAAAATTATTCTTACAAAAAACAAATGACACTAACATTAAAAATAACAAGAAAATATCAACATATTTTATTGCAGCCAAATGCATATTATCAACAGAATGAATTTTCAACATGAAAAATTATTAAACAACAATTCTGCCATAATTTTTCAAAAACATGTAAAATTATAATATATTATAGAAAATGGAAGACAGTAAACCTTGTTGTTTCTATTAATAATAGCCCCATCAAATCTAAATTAGTGATGACTAATATAGTGTATGAATTTCAACGCTCTGTACAAGATTGTGTTTCTTGTCATAAATCAATTATCTATATTGGCCATAGTACAACTTCTCTTACATGTCACCTTTCTAGTAATAATAGTGCAATAAAAAAACATTTATTAACCCATAACTTACAAGAACCCCTAAGAAAAATGTTGGTTGAAAATACAAAAATACTGTTTAAATCACATCAAAAGCGCTTCACTATAAGAGAGGTACTATATATCAAACAATTTTCTCCTACTATCATATGACAGACTGATTACATGAGGTGTTCTGATGAGCCCCATTTTTTAGTTCCCCGAGCTCTGCCCTTTGCAACTGGGACACACTGTGCCATGTACACAATGGTGATTCATCCTCATTCCCTTTTGTATTTCATTAGTAAGAAGTTAGTTCTACTCGGACAAATTGTGGGTGATGAGCTATGTTACACTCTACAACTCCTTTCTCACAGACAACATGTCACAAGCCTCTCGCAACTCTGTTGCTATTCCTCAAGCTACATTCCTTGGTCCTGCCAGCACTAACCTTTGCTGCGGAGATCTGCAATGTGACATACACAAGGATGAATCGTTGTTATTCCCTTCATATTCCATTGGCAAGCAGTTCCACTCGGACAGCTTCTTCTCAAGAACTGCTGTTTTGTGAAACTGACTACCAGCAGGATGTTTTCCCAATAATACAATCTTGACCTATTCATGTCTAGGGTAAACTGTTATATTTCCTGCTTAACCTCATGAACCACATTTCTCACCTTTTCTAAGGCTCATGCATCATCACTCAATAACCCCTACCTTGAGAGGTTCTTTGGCCTTGTATCAGATGACAACTAGTTCAAGCAACTTTGTGCAACTGACTTCCAAGAGGGTGCTTCCCTGATCACTACAATCTTAATCTGTTCTTGCCTATGGTTAATAGTGGCATTCCCAATATATCTGCACAAACTGTGCCTCTTACTCTTTAAACTACTACCTTGAGTGGCTCCCGGACCTTGTACCAGTTGAAGAACACTGTAAAACATTTGTTTTTTTCTTTAAGAATAAAAGAGAGATGAAGAGAAAGGCTGAACAGAATTTACCAAACAGGCCAGATTCTGTACAAAACAAGTTAGTTTGCTACAAATGCAATAAGCTTTGCAAGTCACTTGATGTTTTCAAGAGCCATTGTCATTCACATGAGAGCTAAAAGACATTGATCAAACTTGTCAGTGATGGTCGTACTCGTTTACTGTGTTGACAGCTATCATGTACGTAGGCACTCACAACAGGGAATGTAAGTTTCATCTAGATATATATCTACAGCAGCAGATGCATTAAAATACAAGTCTTCTTTTTTTCTTACAAATGCATCTTTAGCTGAAGAAGCAGAAAATTTAAGAAGATTGGTATTTTTAAGATTCATTCAATTGAGACTGACCCCCTATGATAGTCTAAGTAAAACTTGTCATTCGACATCAAGGCTAACATCATCGTCATTTAACATCTATTTCCATGGGTTGCATGGGATTTTCTTGATGGCTCCGTAATTGAATCATCATGAATATTGGAGTGAGTTTTACAGCTGTATGTCACTACTAACAACAACCAGTTTAGGAGACTGGAAAGTCAATAATTTTATCAAGACACCATCACTAGGAAAATTACCTACCAATCTTAGAGAGTTCTGCTTACTCTGTTCTTCACAGAGTATGTGTAGAGGTTTTTATTTCATAGATTTCCTTCTCTTAGATCAGTTGCTATCCAAAGTTAAAAACTCTTACCCAGCCTAACTTTTCTTTTCAGTTAAGGGGTTAACTATTTTCCCATAGCCTAACGTCTTTGTTTTTTCAACCCCTTCATGAAAAAGACGTGATCATTTATGCTTTTTCATTCCTCTACAGAGTTGAAGTTAAAGTGCAGTAAAATGGACATGCAATAAGACTAATAAGGGAATTATGGATTCATGACTTTCCTGAATATGACAAGCTAAAATGATACTAAACCATTTTTCTCACCAGACTATTTTACATATCTATAGGTTTACTATTCACCCAAGCTTAGAATATTGCTGCCACATATGGTCTCGTGCTCCAGCTACTAATTTAAAGATCTTAGATAAAATCCAAAGAATCAGTAATATTATGAGTCTTAATCTGGTATCTGAGCTTCAGTTCTTTTCTCACTGGTATAAGGTTGCCTCCCTGTGTCTTTTCAATACATACTTTCATGGTAATTGTTCAAATGAGTTCTTCACTGTCGTAGCTTGGCTTTATGAATTTAAGCACAGTACTATACTGGCAATGAGATGTCACCAATTTGCAGTTGAGTCGGCTTTATGTAACCATAAGTTCTATTCTAACAGTTTCTTTTTTTCTGGCTCTTGAGAATTCCAAGTACTATAATCTTGAATGTACAGGTGCTGCAATGGATAACAAATCAGTTCAAATTCTCAACAGTTCCATTATATTCACTTATACGAAAATACACTTGGGAAAGACATGAATCCATCTCTTCTCCTACCAACTATAGGTTAATTAGTAAAGTGTGTATCACTAAACCATTATCATCTCTCAAAAAATGTATTTATATTCAAGGTTCAATGAAGTAAAAACAAGAGTTGTAAGTTATGTAAATATCTTTTAAAAACCCGTGATAAAAAAAAGGATCAAAAAAGAAAAACAAAAAAATAAATGGCTATCTGACAATCTTGAATCATGCCTGAATATATTTATTAACAGGGTTGATATTTATAAGAGACATTTACAGATGAGGAAAAGAAATGAGTTTCTACAAAAGCCTTTTGAGAATACCATGGAGAGAACAGGTGTACAACAAGGAATATTTAGAGAAACTGGCAACAAAAATGATACTTAGAATGAGAAAGAGGCAGTTGAATTTTTGGGGACATAATGAGGAAAGCAACTTGAAGAATTTGACTTTCACAGGACAATGATGGCAAGAGGGAAACATTGGGTAACTTACGTAAAAAGTTTGTGTAAATTGATAACAGAACAATAAGGATAGTGAAAAAAAAAAAAAATTGTTTTGCTAAAAGCTACAAAGAATAGAAAGTTGAGGAAAGCCAAGAACACCCACATCCTGAAGAGATACAACTCGTAAACGAAAAAAATAATACTAAATCACAAGTGATAAATTGATTGCAATTACAATTTGAAGAAATTAAAAACATATAAATTGTGACAATTTAATAACAAGAATGGCCCTGTGAAAGGGAGGGTTGCTTACCTGGTCACAATTGACTGATGCCACTCCCAAATTACTCCCCCTTGTGAAGTTATGCACTTTGTGAGACGAAGGTACCAATGTTGGAAACATTCCTACAACTTTTCTGGAATACCTTTCAGTAATGTAATCATATATTGACAACCAGCAAATCTTTGTTTATTTAATTTGAAAATAGCCAAAAATCACAAGGCTAAGTCTGGTGAATAAGGTCAATGGGCTATTTTTGTGATGGATTGTTTCATTATGAACTTGCAAAACATCTAATGCATCATTCCACCCCCAATGTTCTATTTGTATTCAGTCCAATCAGTCATCCTTAATCTTTCAATCGAGTTAACCAAGATTTACATTTGATTTATTTGGTTTTTACAGCTTATCAAAATTTTTTCAGGGTATTTAAAACCAGAAAATTTTAAAAGATAAGAATTTTATGAAGATAAGGATTGATACAAGTTGTATTAATTCATAGTGGTGGAGGGAGTCATACCTTTCTCAAGGTTATTTTTGCAAAAGTCAATATAATGAATGCAACTGATTTTCAATCTTAACCCATAATACTACTGACACAAACTTAAAGTACCTGGTATTCACAAGCAGTCAACCTTCTAGGTACTGGCCAGGTTTGACATTGATTCTAATATGATCAAAGTTAAGCAATGTTTCAACATGATACGGCCATTAGCCTTGTTCATATTTGAATTTGTTCCTTATATTCTTAGCTGCCGACTTTCTTGTACACTGCACCTTTCCTTGAACCCTGTGCCACTCAATTTCTTTGTAGTATGTTTATGGTAATTTAATTTTTAATAGTTTCACTAACATTTTTACCAGATACCTTTCACTCATTTCCTGTTAAAAATATGAATGACTCATCTGGTCCACATCTCCAGAAAGCAAAAGCTAAGGAACGTAAAAATTTCTATGCTGAGTTTTTTTTACCTCACACTTTTCTTATGGGACTCTTTTCTGGCTTCTTGCTTCCCAATCTTCAAAATCTTAAGTGAAATATCATTCGTTCTCATCCTAAATTGTTCTTCTATTGTTATCACTTCTTAATGTTTTGTCTTATATTCTTTCACACACAGTAACCGGTTGCCTGTTAGTGGCTCTTTTATCTGGCTTGGGGTGAAATGACTATAAAAAGAATAGCTATACAGGCTTAGTTACAAATGTTAGCCAGACTCATTACTCAAGCAACTGGTTGCAGTCATTTCAAGAAAAATTGCTTCCTCGACAGCTACAGTCTCCAAGAATTTAAATGTAACGTCAATAGTCATCTATCACACTAACTTGCATCCTCTCTCTCATGATCCTTTCTTCATCCATTCCGCTAATCAGTATTCTCATCCTTCTCTTACTCACTTCCTGACACCCCCTATAACCTGTCACTTTTTCTTATGGCTTTCCTCCTGTGTACCCCACTGCACAATAGTGGCAGTAAACTGCCTTGCTTAAGGCGATAGGATTATGAAAAAAAAAAAATATTAAATTGTCACACTTCATGTGTATTGTTTTATCAAATTTAGTCTATAAGTCTGAGATTTTAACTTTTTTGTAACTTTGGAATACAAGAAATAAAATGGATGATAATCCATTTAAAAAAAAAAAATACCAGTCTTTTCAATATTGTTAAATAAGTATGGTGATGAGTCAAAACTAGTTAAGAAATCCCATTATGATAAGACAATAGAAACCTTAGAATTTCTCAAGGAAGTAAAGAATTTGTCAGTGATGAATCAGAGTTCTCTCCCCTACATTCTAAATTTCATTGATGCTGCTGGTCAATTATTTTCAAAGTGCAACGCATTCATGCAGCAAATCAGTGTTCAGAAGTATCTGAAGTTGATAGGACTTGAACCTTGTTGGAGGATCAAATATTTTTTGCTAGTGTATTTAAGCTATACTTGCAGAGTATATATTCAAAATATAAGGAACGTATTTATAATGTAAACACAATAAATCAGTCCAAGTTTGTAAACAATTTATTGCAGCTTGTTTGAAAAAGAAAAAAAAATAATTAACAAGATCTCAATGAAGTTAAAACTCGTATTATCAGAACTTATTTCATAAACATCCAAACAAAATCAATCCAGTAATGCTACATCATTCTTTTACACACAATTTATATCTTATTTTAACTGGAATCAAAAAATTCATTAAATTGAGAAGGGGTCAATTTATTAACTTCGAGTTATCTCCCTTTAATTATTTTTTGAGTTAATTGTTAACAAATGTAAATAGTTTAACTATCTAACAACTGAAATTTCAAGATAATGAAATTTAATCAATTTTTGCGTGTGCAAAAAATAAATACAAAGCAAGCATTTTCTTTTTCACAATTTGTAATAATTTTTATTGCACCAACGTAAACTCAAATGACGTGGAGAGGGTCAGGACAGAATTTTGTTACTAAATGGGTAATTTTTTAAAATTTAAAAAGACAAGATCTGTTTCTCATTAGTAAACATTAATATCACCGGATGGACATACATTGGAAGATTTTGAAAAAGCAAAGAAATAAAAATCCAGATTACATTAAAAAAAAAAATAAATAAATAAATTTAAGAAAGTACATGTAGCCAATCTTCCTTCAGTTTAAAGATTTCAATTTTTATTTTATACCCAGTTTTATTTTCTCCATATTCCCCACTTCAAAAATGAAATTCAGATTCATTTAAATATTTTGCAGTTAGCTGAAAATTTAAGATGATTTCCATTAAATGGATGCATGTACTCAATTCTAGGAGATTAGAGATCCATTTTGGAGATATTTCCCTACAGTAAATACTATCAAAAGTTGGAAATCAAAGTGTATATTTGGCATAACATTTATATGATACAGTTTACTATTTGTGGGGGTGTGATATAAAATCATGCATGTGTAGTTTCTTTACAAAATTTGCAGACTAGATAGCAAGGCATTTTTGTATAGAGATCCATTTATTGCTATGAACATTTTTAGTCGATGCACTTATTTGAACTATTATCCCTGTTTTTTTTTTTTTTGTTTTTTTGTTTTTTGAGGTGGGGTAATCAGTGAAATTAATAATTGATCCAGATCAAGAAGTTTGGCTAAAGAAACAGTGTCTCTGACAGGAATTCCATTCTTTATTATAAAAGCCACTGCTATAGCCAAAATGTGACTTTTCAATTTGGCCACAGAGACTGCATTAGAACTATCCAATATCTCAAGACTTATTAATTTCACTTTAAAGAAAAAACAAAACGGATAGCTTAAATACTTGCATCCACTAAAAATAACGTTTATAGTAATAAGAAATAATATAAAAAAACATCCATTAAAAAAATTAGAGATGTATGTTTAAAAATAATGCCAACATAAGGAAAATATGATTAATGAACATTCTATAAGCAAGGATTATTTTGTTAAATTACTTTCTGTACAAATACGACTAGATTCATAGGCATAAAGAAAAGTCTTGACTGACAAGAATAAATAGGCATTTTAATGTGGAAAAGATAAAAATTGTTTAATTTCTTTTAACTGATTAAAAAAATAAAACACAGTAAAAGAAAAGAAGAAATAGCGGTAAAAAGAAAAATGAGGAGAAAAAAAAGGAGAAAAGAAGAAAAACAATTAAATGAGCAAAATAAAGAGAGGGGTAGATGTAATTAACAAACTACTAATCATTCTCCTAGACAGCAAAAAAAAAAATAAAATGGATTTTTAAAATATATTTAATTTGCAGAGGGACATAGCTCAAGCATAAAGTTTATAATTGTTTCCTGATTATATACAATAAAATGTTGGAACCTAAACTAGATAAAAATATGGTGTAGCATTATTTAAACCGTTTAATAGACTTATTATTATTTACACAGGACACAACAATCATCAATACTGTAAATGATTTTATGCTCTTTATATACAAATAATTTTTTGGTTATTTGAAAATTTATGTACAAAGAAAAACAAATTGAACTTAAAGCAAATGTGACAAAACAAATTGGAAAGCAGTAAAAACTGTTGATAAGTTTTAAAAATACAATACTTCAGATTTCTTGGTAGAACATTTTTTGGGTAGATTTTCAAAGAGGAAAATCAGGCACTTCACAAAAAGAAAAACAAAAAAGTAGGGAGCAAGATCTATTCATAAATCAAACAAGTGTTAACATAATACAAAGATATGAAACCAAAGTCAATCAGATTCATAACACACAAGTAGCACCAATTTTAAGCAATTTTTTAATGATATGCATTGTGATATCTTTAAGAGTCATCACATAAAATGACAATTTTCAGGGTAAATTATGTAAAGGGAAAAACAAGTAACAAAAACAAAGAAAGAATAATAGAATTAAAAAATTAGATGATACTTAAAGCTTTCAACTGAGGAAAGTAAAGTTAAAATTTTAATCCCCAGTGTAGTAAAGACTAAGTAAAAAATAAAAAATTAATTTTACTGCTACAAAAATCATTAGAATTGTTTTACTTTCTCTGCAGCGATAACAAAACGTTAGTTAGAAAGATGAAAAGGTTAATAACAATAGGAGTAAGAGATTATGATAGCCTCACAAAATTGGGCGGGGGGGTAACCTTAACTTAATTTGAACAGGGATATAAAAAGATAATCATTGCAAAGTACATTTTTTGCTGTATTTGTGCATTTTCCCCCCCAAATTTTTTTTCCAGGATTAAACTCACAATTGAACCTCATGTTCATTATACAATAGAAAATATAAATAAATATTGAACTTCTAGGGACACAAATCAGAAATAGTTTATTTAAAAGCAAAATTCTGAACAGAACTCATTGCTATAGTGATCACATTAAATTAACTATTTTTAAAGAATGTAAGGTGTTTTTCTCAAACTGAATTTTGTCAGAAGCTTCTTTTTTTTCTTTTTTTTCTTTTTTTAGTTATGAAAGTTTTACTCCTTGAATAGAAATTTCTGAATTCGGTGGGATGTAGATTTAGAAATTAAATCACATTAATGCTTAAATGTTAATAAAAGGAAAAAATAGCACCAACAAAGTGTAAGCAAGTTTTAAACGATATGCATTGTGGTAAACATGTGATATCATTATATAAAGCAACCACTTTTAAGATAAATTATGTTGAGAATGAAGAACGAAAAAAGATAAAAATTTAACAGGATTACAAAAACAAATATACAATATTGAAAAACCTAAATGTGAATACAATGTGGTACAAAGAATTTGGATTTTAAAAATTCAAAAGACAAAATCGACGGTGATTAGCTATAACTGATATTATGAATTAACAATAACAGACTTTAAAAATTATTTTCTTTTAATAAACAGCAGTTAGGCATTCAAGAAAAAAATGGTTTCTAAGTTAAGGGCCTTCTACTCATAAAAATAAATTAGGCATTTTTTTATCAGGATATTTTAGCATTGCAGGAAGTAATTTCCATCACAAACAACAATGATGATGACAATATTACTTTGCAAAGAAAAATCAATGTTGTATTTTTTTTTTTTTAATAAAGTAATCAGCAGAACAGTGTACAAATCAATAGACCCTGTATCAGAATTAATTTTAAAAAATTAAATAAAATAAAAAGTTTAATTTTATGTTGCCATTCATAAGTTTTAAAGATAATTTTTTTTTCTGTATTTCAAAGAGCATTAATATTTGATGCACAGATGAAAATGCAGCACTAAATAAAACGGAAGAGTATTTTTTAATTCAAATATTCATAAGAAAGTATTACAATGTTTCTAAAAAAAATTTGAAAACGTTTTAGTCATCTGTCCATTTAACATTTTTTTGTAGATTTCAGTTCATGTATTTAAAAATGGGTTTTTCATTTCAACAGTCCAAGAATCGGCGCAAAGATTAAAACGGTAAATATTCTGGTGATTTTTAGACACTATAAATTGATGTGACCAATTCACCTCAAATACAATATATTTCCAAAATGCACAAGTTCCAATCCTTGTTTTAGTTATAAGAGTCAAACTATAATCAAGTCTAATACCATACATTCAGAATCATGTCTTTTGCAGGATTTCTACCTTACAGAATTCTAATTGACAAGAGATTAATACAGTTTGATTACCAGAGATTTCTCATTGCCCTACATGTATTGTGAAAGTGATGTATTAAAAGATGCAAATCAAGGTCTGAAAACTAATTTAGTGGATCTATATGTTCCAAGATATGTTATTACTCATCTTTAGTGGATACACTTTGTTTGAGTAGACACCTAGTTTAAAAAAAAAAAAAAAAAAAACTAAATTATGTCTACCAGCCTTCACATTTGAGAGACCTAATAGAAGAATGCACTCTCCAGTAGGATTTGAACCTGTGACCTACTTTGTAGGTGAAACCGTCGTCTGATCTGGTATGCTTTAGATCACTTGATCACAGACAAGAATCAGAGTCAAGCAAGGTTCAATGTCTCATGTTTGAGCCTGCGATCTTTATTATGTCTCTTGATAAATGTCATTTAAACTGTTTAAAGAAAACAAATGACATGGCATCTACTCAAACAAAAGCTAAAAATAACTTAGATTAATAAGGAATAATGTCAAAAAAAAGGAAAGAAAGAAAATATTCCTTAGAAATTAGAGATATGTAAAATTTTATAAGCATGTGAATGTACAGACTACATTTGCCAGTTGGAAAGCAGTTGTTCAGATAGCTAGTAATTCAAACTATAACATCAGTTAATAAATTCCATAAAAAAAAAAAAAACTATGGCCAATGTGATTTCCTTTGGAGATGATTGCAGGATGTTATTCTAACATGACAAGACCAATTCTATTTTCTTTAAATCTTTGGTATTGATAACAGTTGAGTGTATCAGATTTTTCAAGTACATAAAGGCAAAACTAGAATTTAAAAATGTTTGCTTAAAATTAAATAAAGCACCTACCCATAACTGAGAAGTAATAGAAAGAAAAAGAAATTCCTTGACAAAACTAATAGTGTTTTATTTTAGATCATTTTGTAACATTTTGTAAGGATTGCAAAATCATTTCTTAAAGCAGTCAACATTTTGTAAGCAGCCTCTATCATAATTAATAAAAATATAAAGAAAAATAATAGCCTTTTTTTTTTTAAAATTGTAAAAATAAATTATCGTGCTGTAAAAAGGTACCAAATTTTTTTTTGTTTTGTTTTTGCAATTACAAGGTTTAGATTTTACTTCAGTGAGTTAATCTTAAATTTATACAAAATATTGAATATTTTTCATTAAAATATTCAAAATATTTTTCCTAAATTTTGTGCAAAATAAAATTGGAGAAATGTAAAAGTGAAAATGCTATTATTTAGTTTTAAAGAAAAATAAATTTTGAATCTTACTGTGCCATCAAAAAGTTATTTAATACAATATTTTTAATTTTTTATCTTAAATATTCACTTAAATAGCATTAAATTCAACTTTTCAAGCTCACAGAATTTATGAAACAAAAACAAGATTGTGAGACAAGGAATTAACCTCCCATGAAAACCTTTTGAAAATCATTACAAATTGGTAACCTTATGGTTATAATATCAAGAGATTTCTGTAGCATTTAGGCATGAAAATAAATGTGAATTTAGACCAACAGGTTAAAAAGTTATGATTTTAACCTTTAAAACTCCGCATTATTAATATTAATTCGCTTTTCATTGCATTCTTTTTCAAAGCCTCTCAATCGTAGTATCCTTATTGTTAATTTCATTTAAAGTTGTTTTCTGTTGTCATAGCAGGATATGACAACACAACTATGAAATTTAGACACACTATTGTTCCAGGACCAGAGTCACCTTCAGTGACAGAATAAACATTTTCTACAGCAAATTAAGTCACATACAGAGAGATAAAGGTTAATTTTTGTATCTGTGTAGAGGAGACATAATTTTTTCAGTGATTTTATATTAATTTTAAAATAAAATAAGTTAAAAACTAACACAAGTACTTCATAGTACCAAATAAGACTCAATATTTCAATACTGCAAAAACAATTAAGAATTTAAAAATCAACACAATTTCAGACTCGCATAGAAATGAGAGACACCCACAAACATTTACAATTGGATGTTTGATTCACTTGGAAGACTTATGAATAAGGTTAAAAAACAGAAAAAAAAATAATGAACACAGCCATAATTAATCCTCTTCAGTGGAAATCAACAAGCATTTCTTGGCACACTGTCTTGTCAGTGGATGATGAGAGCAAACACTGCATTTTCTCATCATTTCATTGCGACTGGATTAAAAAAGAAAAAGAAAAATATCTATTATACGAGAGAATATAACAAATGAACATTTATGACAACATCAATAGATTACATCTTGATAGATATTATTCTAGAAATGATAGATAGATAGATAGATAGATATACAATTGTGTCAATAATGTTCAGATCCAGCCAATGTTGGTAAAATTGAAAAAAAATTATTTTGCTTAAGCAAATTTTTGAATGGCTTTCCAAAAATCCCATATTAAACTATGACCTTGTAATACATGCTTACTTATTTTCCCAAAATATCAAAATTTAAAACTCATTACATTTAAGATTACAAAAAATAACACACAACAAACCATTTTTGCAGTAATTAAGGTTTTTCTATTACCAACCAATGTAGATTTGGTCAACTTTTATTCTCTGACTTAGCATCTCAGATTTAGTCACTTTCCCCACCACCATAAAAACAGCTTCCATGTTTTTTCTATAAATTTTTTTCATGGTAAATTGGCTCAGAACGAGAAATCAGGGAGCCGAGTTTGAATTCCAGCCGAATTCATTGCATTCACTTACGCGCAATTACCCTTGGGAAAGGTATTAATCCGTCTATTCCTTCCAGTCATGGGTTAAATAACAGGACAGATTGGGTTCTATAGCCTTGGTCGGCAACCAGTCTACTGCAGAAAGCAATGGCAACCTACTGCAGGATAATCTTCTGCCAAGTCAGTCATGTCTCTTTCGAGACATGATTGCCCAAGCGTGTATCATGTATGGCACTTAACTGACTGAATTGTTCTGATGAGCTTTCTTTTTTGTTACCTAGACTTTATGAATTTAAGTATATCACTAAATTGGCAGCTAGTTCTTGTCATTTTACTGTTGAAATGGTGAGACATAATGCTAACAGATTTTTCTCTCGTACTTTTCACTTGTGAAACTCTTCCTGCTTCTTGCTTTCCAGCCAACTTTGACTTTTGAAAATTTAAATGAATTACCAATCGTTATTTTCCATCTTTTTAATCTGTTCTTTAATAGTTCTCTCTTTAATAGGGTTTTTCTTTTTCTCAGTAACTTCTTGCATCTTAGTGGCTTTATTGCCTTGCTTTTGGATTAAAAGATTAAATAAAAAAATTAAATTCTATAACAATTTAACAACAATGTAGACATATCCTTATTTTAAATTTAAAATATTATTCTTAAGAATAAGAAACTATGTAAAATAAGAAGTGATCCTGCCATTGTCCAATGACTAGAGTACTCATCTCACGATTTCAAAATAAAGTCTATTCTTTGTCAGACATTTCATGAACAGAGTCATTCTCAAAACTGGAATAATCCAACCATCATTGATAAAAATTAAGTTACAAGATGATGAATAGTTCTTGACACAATACACCATTTTTGTTTAACGACATATCAACCCCTATCAGAATTCTGGATGTTAAAAATACCATTGAATTGAAGTTTAATAGAAATGGCTTCAGGACAAAGTGGTAGTGACAGTATCTACAACTGGTTCAACAGATGATGGGAACTACAGAGAAAAAACAAACTTCACGCTCACAGAAAAAAGCATGCCAAACAAGTCACACGCCAAAAAACCGAATAGACTTGTTATTGAACACAGACAGAGACTGTTCATTGACTCTTGGAATAGATATAGTTGAATGTGTGGCTTAACAGACCTGGCCGAAATCTGTAATGTGTTGAGGACAGTTTGTTCAACGGAAGTTATTAGATTGTTATTCGACCTGGTAGAGTCTGAAGCTCTTAACACAACTACAGAAGAACAACTCCTACAACATCTACGGCTCATTGCTATGAAAGGCCTACATAAAGAAGTGTACAAGCATAAATTCCACAAAATGTGGCAGCACACAAAGAATATTACACATCTTTTGGCGAAGCTATGTTCCCATGCAAGGTTTTGTGAATTTACCGTCCAATGCCTAAATATAAGTTACCAAAAATTTTATAAATAATGCTGAAGACATGGTAGCTGGTCAGCCCATCACTGGATTCATGAACAAGGAATACCAGAGTAAGATATTAGCTGACGATAATACTCTTACAACAGTGGAACAAAAGTTCCACAGGTTGGCTAGTCTGGAAACTACAGACACACTGACCCTTCATTTACAAAACGGCTCAAGTCTACATTTGGCTCACTGAGGTTGGAAAGGAAGCAACCTCAGAGTGAATATTTTTTTTTTTCAATCATATCACCCTGAGCAAGGCGGTAAGGCCACTGGTGTGCAGGGGGTTACGTAAGAGTGAATAGATTGAAAGAGAAAGCCAGAAACCACATCCTAAACAGGGAACACGGGATGAGCCTCTACACCTGTTCAATAGACATGGGTGGAGTGTGAACCGGGCGATAGTTTAGTCTATCTACTCCAATTGAAAAAAATTAAAAAAAAAAAAAGAAAAGTGAAAAGATTGGAAAAGAGAAAGCTGGAAACCACATCCTAAACAGGGAACACGGGATGAGCCTCTACACCTGTTCAATAGACATGGGTGGAGTGTGAACCGGGCGATAGTTCAGTCTATCTACTCCAATATACACCCAGTTCCATGAAACAGGCTGTGCAACAGATGCAGGAAGATGTCACACCCCAGTAGACTAAAAGGACGATAAAACTGCCTGGCGAGAATCCTTTGATGCCTTAAATGTAGAGTGATGGGACACTCAAAAAAGGTGTGTCAAAAATCAAAGATGGCACCCACCACAGAATCGACAAGTAGTTTGACAAGGCACTAGTTGAAGGTACTCAGCCATGGAAGGAAAGAAAGCAAAACATTCCATGAACAGAGACGAGTATTACCAGCAATACCACACCTCACATGGAGTAAGGGCAGATTCCAAAGAAGCCCCTGCTAAACCACCACCATCTCTCAAAGTCAAGGTCTCTTTGATATCATAATCCCATGCCAAATTAGGGTGAACCCTAGATAATAGGACTTGCTGCAGGACACATTATATCCATGCTGTCACAGACACTGGTGCTTAAACATGTTTGAGTGGTCCAGAAATACTGGAAGTATTAGGGTGTACCAACAACATATTTGTACCAACCAGCCATAGGATACAGGAGATCACAGAGGACCAATTACATATTAAAGGTGCAGTCTTTATATGTATCAGGGTCGGTCATAAAGAAACCAGCCAAGTCGTTTATGTATCAAAGAATGCATCAAGATTCTTCTTATCTGAGGCGGCACTAAAGGACTTAAAACTAATCCCCTATAGTTTCCTGAGTCAGATATCAAAAGCTAATATGTTAATTGCAGAAAGCTTTATCATTTGAAATGATGGTTGTGGGAACAAGTCCAGTGCGTTTAATACCTATCTCCATCAAACATTACAAGTGATGACAAGGAGGCCACTGGACATAAGGTTTGCACCTGAGGCAAGACCATCCACTGTGCACACACCCATTCCTGTCCTTTATCATTGGAAGAAGAGGGTGAAAGAGGACCTCAACAAGGAAGTCGCATTGGGCATCATCGAATTGGTACCAGCAGGTACACCTACAGTTTGGTGTTCAAGGATGTTGGTTGCACCAAAGAAGGATGGGTCACCCAGGAGAACAGCAGATCGACAAAAACTAAATGCTGCAATGATAAGAAAGACCTATCACACTCCATCTCCACTGTACCTACCCTAACCAAACAAACAGTCCTAGACGCATGGAATGGGTACCATAGTTTACCGCTCTCCCCAACAGTCCGAAATGCAACCACATTCCTAACGCTTTCATGCATCTGGAGATGGATACACCCACCAATTTGATGATATTACGGTGGATATGCTCTGAAAGACTCGCTGCATCGACAATACCCTTCTGTGGGATGAAACCATAGAATCAGCTTTCTGGCACATGCTGAACTACATCACTCAGTGTAGTAGGAATGAAATCATATTCAACCCTGATACGTTTTAGTTTGCAGGAGATGTGGTTGAATTCACCAGTTTCTTAATTATGGCCAATAGTATAAAGGCAACAAAAAGAATGACTGAAACCATTCTTAACTTCCTGACTCCTACAAACATCATAGGCGTCAGGTCCTGGTTCAGACTGGTTACCAGGTCTCGTACACATTCTCACAAGCTGAGGTTGTGGCCCCCTTCCAGGAATTATTATGTACGAAGGACTGCAAGTTCTATTGGGATGATACCCTGGGCAGTCTTTTTGAAGAATCAAAGAGAAACATCACTCAAAAGATTGGGGAGTGGGTGGAAACATTCAAGATGAATAGGGTGACATGCCTCTCGACTGTCTACAGCAAAACTGGCTTTGGGTACTTTCTCTTCCAGAAGCAATGCCAATGCCCAACAGAGTCTGGCCCAAACTGTGGTGGAAAATAATCCTGGCTGGATTTCATTTTACAAAGGATGCAGAATCTCACTACTCTTCTGTGGAAGGGGAGGCTCTGGCACTGATATATAAGTTAAGGTTCTGCAAGATTTTTACATTGGGGATGCCCAAACTTGCTAGTCACAGCGGACCATCAGCCTCTGGTGAAAATGTTTTCAGATCAATTCCTCGAAAATAAAGAACCCTTGCCTATTCACTTTCAAAGAACAGTCGTTAAGGTACAGATTCCAGATTAAACATGCCCCAGGAAAATGCTGCACCTGAATGTACCACCAGATACCCAACATTACCAGAGTACAGCAAAGCATCAACTATTGACAATACCCAGCAGATCAATCAGAATATGCAGGCATCAATCAAAGTCACATAAACACATGATTCTAAACTACGAGCCATAACATGGGATAGAATCTTGGCAGCTGCGACCACCAATGATGAATGTCAAATGTTAGCAACATTCACACAAAACAGGTTCCCAAGGGCACACCACAAACTACTGTCAAAAATCAGATAATTCTGGCCGATGACAGACCAACTGTACTGTTTGGCACTGATAAAAGGGGACAAAATTCTGATACCAAAGTATCTTAGAGCTGAGATACTGGAAGCTGTACACTCTGCACACCAAGGCATGAATGGGATGATGGCCAACACAAGACATCAGTTATTTTGGCCAGGCTTAGATGCCAGCATCTAACAAATGATGTCACAGTACCAGAGATGTAACCCTTTTGCTTTGTCCCAGCCAGAGAATGCCTGACACAACCTTCAAATGTGGAATTTCCCATTCCAGAAGATGGTCACAAACCTATTTGATTTGCATGGGAAAAGTTATATGGTGTACACAGATTGGTACACCAGCTGAATGGAAGCAGCCCTGCTAACATCAGGAAATGCTACAGCAATATGAGATGCATTAAGGGGCTGGTTCTGCATATATGCTGAACCGGAGGAGATATCATCAGATGGAGGGCCACCATTTGACTCACAGTGATACAACTCATTCCTGGAAGATTGGGATGTAAAGAAACACATATCATCCATGCTTTACTGAACTGAACTGGCCATAAAGACAGCCAAAAGAATACTGATGGATTGCATCGATGGTTATGGTCATCTACGCCATGATCAGGTGGCATAAGCTATGATGACATATAGAAATACACCTTATCAGGATCTCTACATGGATGGATTGCAGGCTTATCATATAAGCTGATGACATGGAGGTGAAGTTGCCTCATACAATTAGTTTCTAATCAATCTTGCTTCCTATACTACACCTGGTTCAAGTTTAATGTTCTACTCAGGATGTAGATGAACTTGTTTTATGAAAAAACCCATGATTTCAGTTTAACCTCATGTGGATACAGTTTAACAACATGCCCAGGACACTCAGTCCACAAGGGATTACCCTACAAATCCTGATGCTTGATCATGTAGCTAGTATGTTAAACCAAGTATGGACTCAAGCTAATATTTAATCTCAACTACCATCATTATGAGATAAAGAAACAATGTGGCTGATGTCTCCTTCACAAGAACAATCCCCAAAGATTGATGGATTTGTTGTTTATGGTTTATCAACCCTTTGCAGGTTATTTAAAGCCAAAATATGTTTGTATTGTAAGAATATTTCTTTTCACCAAGTGAATAATGCATTTACAATATTTTTAGAATAACAATGAATTTTCCAGATACAAATCCTGCTATTTAACCAATAGCAGTTGGGAACATGAATTTGTACATTCCCGAGGATATTTATGTGAAAGTGAATGTAACAAAACTGACCAAAATTCAAACTTAGCTCATCTTTATTCCAAATAACTGACTTAAAAATCAGAAATAAATGTGTTAAATATTTTTATTTTAAGTAAAGAAACCACAATCATTTTTTAAGTTATTTTATGGTTATCTGTAAAAAGGAGGAGGTCTTTTATTTTTTGTTTCAGGTTACCAACCCTTTGAGGGTTATTTAAAGATGAAACAGTGTTTGAACTGTAAGAAAAATTTTATTTTTGCAAGGGTATATCATAAGTGATGTGTGATGTGTATTGTGGTGAAGTGGATATCAGCTCAGAATGAGAAATCGGAGAGCTGAGTTCAAATTCCAGTTGAATTCATTGCATTCACTTAAGGGCAAATACCCTTGGGAAAAGTGTTAACCCATCACTTCTCTCTCCAGCTATGGGTTAAATACCAGGACAGATTGGGTTGGCAACCAGTCTACCACAGAAAAGTCTTCTGCCCAGTCAGTCATGTCTCTTTCGAGATATGATTGCCTAAGTATGTATTATGTATGACACTTAACCGACTGATATGGATAAAAGCATTAAATAGCAGGCCAGATTGGATTCTATAGCCTTGGTTGACAAACAGTCTACTGCAAAAAATAATGGCAACCTACTGCAGGAAAATCGTCTGCCAAGTCAGCCATGTCTCTTTCAGGATTTTTTCCAGATACAAGTCTTTCTAGCTGGAGTAAGATGAGATGGATTCATACCCTTCACAATATAATGAACTCAATAGTAATTTGAACGAGACTCTTTGATATCAAATTTTGAGCTACTATATAAGATTAAAATCTTTCTGACATAAGAATTAAATTCAATACATTTTCTATTTTCAATGCAGTTTTAATATGATGTAATATTAGAATAAAAAGAAATTAGTGTGTATTAGCAACACATGAAACCATATAACAAAATGATATCAGTGACTACATTGAATTTGGAATTTTATGTTACACAAGGGAGAAGTTACAAGACGTACAACTTATCTAACTAAGTGATGATGTAATTGAAATTTTCATTCTTAAATAGAATTACAAAATTAAAATAAGTAATTGGGCTCCAAGATATTTTGGTTAAATATTGATACTTTATATGTATGTATTTTTTAAAAGCTTTTACGGAATTAAACAAAGTGAATTTCAGTAAAAATTCCTTATAAAGCAGAACCATAAACCTAAAAATTAAAAGTAAATTAATGGAAGTTTATCAAACTAGAATTACTAATTTATCAAAGAACTTTCCTCCCACCCAAAAACAATTATTCACTTACTTTGTTTTTCTTTTTTTGGGTTCACGTATCTTTGGGTTTTTTGTTTCTTGTTTTGACACAGTCACCTGAGCAGGTACTAACAGCAACTTCTTTTCTTCTCCCTGAACAAAAGAGAAAGAAAAAAATGAGTGTCAAAGAAAACTTGACAATCTGAAAGAGAGGGGAAAAAAAAAAGAAAAAAGAAAGAGAGAGAACGTGACAGAGAGGTGAGATAAAGGAAAAACAAAATGACAGTGAGAAAAAAATAACCAAGAGAGAGAACAAAAAGAGAAAAAAATGAGAAAGACAAAAAAAATGAGAAAGAGAGAGAATAGGAGATTTAAGACTTATTTGTAAATCTATAGCGGGTATATCTTATTTATTCTTTTTCTAATTGTAGTAGAATTCAGTTCTAGTGAAGGGTAATTGGCCTTGTGGAAGAGAGCCCATTATAAGTCATAAAATGATTATAAAATCAAGAAAGGCAATTTGAGTGTATATATATATATATATATATATATCAATTAATGTTTTTACAATTAAAATAATACTTGAATATAAGTCCAATGGAGGTTAAAGTGTTCATGACAAATAATAATGAGCTGAAAGAGATAAAACACTTATAAATGTGAGGAATGTTCATTTTGAAGAGGTCACTCCTGAGGTCAGTAAGAACTTTTGAGACAGGGAAGGAGTGATGAGAAGTGAAGGGAGGTGAATATAGTAGTCAAGGGGATATGATTACATTCTTCTCCTGTCACTGTCTGTCTTTCTGTCTGTCTGATGATGCTTTGTGTCTCGCTTTTTATATCTGCTTTTTGGATCAAAAGCTCATTTTGAATTTCAGGCTTGTATTTGATTCCAGGCTTCCCATTGGCTGGTAAATAAAATTCATGTAAGCTCGCAAAATGGAATATTGATTAATTTTTATTTTTCAACCGGAACATCTGCGCGAACTCGGATGCACACGACAAGTTATATTCATTTGCTTTCTGGTTGTTATAGAGCAAACATCCGGTCTTGCTTTTGCTCAGTCGGTATCACCACAAATCTATCGGTTTTATAGCATGTCAGATTAAACATGAGTAGTTAAATCTTAAAATACTAAAAAAATCATGTTATGCCTTTTATCCCTGATGAAGTTCCTTCCAGGGATGAAACATGACATATTTTGATGTAACTTTTTTCTGCTGAACCAAAATTCAAAAATTTTTTTTCAAAATGTAGCTAAGGAGGTATCCTATCTAAATTTGTAAATTGTTTCAAATTTGGTTGAGAACTGAATTAGGTGTGAAGCTTGAAATCTGCTTATATTCACTCAATGTTGGACTTAATATTTTCAACCACTGCCATGGTTGAATAATATTAATGATACATTAATATTCATACCATGGTTGAATGATTATGTGAGTAATAATAATCATTACAATAACTTGCATTGCAAATACAAATTAAAATGTGTAATAATAAAATTGATATTATTGTTACCTCATCATTTTCTATCATGAGCTACCGTTAAAAGAACCCAATGGATTTATGGGTGGTCTACTTCTAACTCTAAATTTACTTGTAATGACTTCATATAGGTTTCTATGGAAGAATAATTTCCTATCTTTCATCTTTATATTTTTTTTCTCAATTTTTTTTTTTTAATCGTATCACCCCGAGCAAGGCAGTAATGCCACTGATGTGCAGGGGGCTACGTAATAGTGAAAAGATTGGAAAAGAGAAAGCCGGAAACCACATCCTAAACAGGGAACAAGGGATGAGCCTCTTAACTTGTTCAATAGACATGGGTGGAGTGTGAACCGGGCGATAGATAGATCTATCTACTCCAATTGAAAAAAAAAAAAAAAAAAAAGAAACCAAAGTGAAAAGATTGGAAAAGAGAAAGCTGGAAACCACATCCTAAACAGGGAACAAGGGAGAAGCCTCTTAACCTGTTCAATAGACATGGGTGGAGTGTGTTTTGGATTCCATGAGGGCTTAAAATTTTGTAATTTTACATTAAAGTACATAGCAACCTAAGCTAAAATGATAATGGCTCTCAGCAAATATTTTAAAATCTGTTTATAGCTTATCTTTTTCTTCCAATTGCATTTTAATATAAAGAGAGTGAAAAAAAGAGAGTGAAAATAACATCAATTTCAAAAACACATCCAATCAACAATTCTTTACAGAAAAGATTCTTAAAAATTTATTAAGTTTTAAAGGATATATTACAAAAGGTATTCCTACAGTCTGACATGCATACAAAATATTGTTTTTAATTATCTTGACAAAAAAATATTTCAACTTTGGTTTTGTGTTTGTTAAATATTTAATAATAATAATAATAATAATGTTACCAATTATGAATAAAATTATTTTTATATCTTTCTTCAGTGTAGTCAAAAACTTCATACAGAATTATCAAAAACATTCTACGTAATTATTAAATAATCCTCTAAGAAATAATATTACAAGATGTTAAATTGTAGGAGATTTTTAATTTTCACTGAAAATAAAAAAAATTTTCAACCCAAATCTGAACATGAAATTGAAATCAAAATAAAATTAAATGTTGCATAATGAATAATTTCAAATAACTCAAGAAAAATGTTTTGTAATGATAGAATAAACAGAAAATATATGCATATAACCTACACCAGAACTTTCTAAACTGGTATCCTTAGTGTAATAAATTACCTGTAATTATAACTTTGTGAGCTCAGTACCTGGCCACAACTTCTATGTACCTTGTCCTTTCAGGACAGAGGCGATCATGACTTTCCACGTCTCCCTATCCCTGGTGGCTCATAGCACACTTTCTCCTGTTACCCCACCCAAAACCTGCTCTGCCATTCACCTACTCAGGCCCTTCAAATATATTATCCGCTGCTTTCCCCTGTCTCTTTTCCCTTCTATCTGACCTGTATCATATTCTTTAAGCCTTACTTCCTCCTTACATGTCCCAAGAACTTCAGCTGTCTCTTCCTGATGCTCAATATTAATTTCCTTTTCATTTCCATCCTTTCCAAAACCTCATCTTTGCTCACATGCTTGATCCATGATATCCACAGCATCCTTCTGTAAAACCACATTTCAGTTGCTTTAAGTTTTTCCTTCATCTTTGATGATATTGTCCAGCATTCACTGCCATATTGAAGAACTGACATCACATAGCAATCCAGTACTCTCTTCTTTATTTCTAGCAAAATTTTCCTGTCTCTTAATACTTTACTCAACTTCTGGAAAGCATCCTTGGCTATTCTAATTCACCTTTGGACCACTGTGTCATACTTTCTGTCTTCTGTTAGAACACTTCCCAGGTATTTAAATTTTTGTATCTGCTTGAGTTTAGTATCCCTCACCTGTATTTGGAATTTTGAGCTGCTCTTTTTGCTAATGACCATGCATTTGGTTTTCTTGCAGTTTATTTGTAGTCCTTTCTTGTAACTCTTCAGCTACCTTCTCTAGGAGGTTTAGAGTTAAGTTACTAAAGGGAATTAACTGAAACCTGAGATATCCAAAAAAGGAATGGTATGTGGAATTAGAACACACTGGACTAAATACAGCCTTCAGTTTAAAATTCCAACATATATCACCTGAAGATGGTGAGAGTGTACAATGGCAGTAACATTGGGAATATGACAATAAAGATGAGGTAAACAGTCCAAACAATGTAAATAGTGTAAACTTCTTTTTTAATTGTTAACCAAATTTTTCTTCCTATTAATTTTCAGTAGAATCCTACATAGAGAGCTTGGATGAGCAAGTTTTAGGAGAGATAACAAAAAGACAAAATTTATTAACAGCTTCAAAGAACAGGAAAACGTGAAGAACCATAACCATCAAGGAGACATTTGTATAAATGGACAGCAGAACAGGGTTTAGGGAGATAACAAAAAGACAAAGTCTATTAAGAGCTAAAAACTGTGGAGAGCTATGATTGTCAATGTCCTGAATGGTAAGGGCACTCTGACACTCTTTCTCATAACTTTCCTCCTATATAAACCCCTGCAAAACAGTGGCAGTAAAATGCCTTGCTTAAGGCGATATGATTACAAAAAAATAATCGCATACCAAAATTTTCAAAATTGAAACAAATACTTACAAATGTGGCCGGTATTTTTCCAGTTGGATTAGACATTGTCTCTACCGCTTGTAAACCAGCTCGATGTGCTGCTTGTTTGCCAAAAGTTGAGAGAGAGGTTACTCGCTGTGGGCTGTCAGAACTAAAGGACACTTGAGGACTGGGTTGAAAGTTGGGGATCAGAGGGCTGTCGGCGGGGTCAGCAAAACTGAACCTTTGACTATGATTTACAGGAGCTAAAGTATCTCTTCGAGTAAGAAGTGACGGCTTGTAGTATTTCTGGAAACAGAGATTTTGTATTATATTCATACATTAAAAATTTTTTAAAGTTTTAATAAATAGCTTTTAGCATTACAGAGTTGCTTCACTTATACAAATGTATGTATGGTAGGATTTATAATGTATTTTGTTTTTGTGATTTGAATTGCATTCTTTATTTACATTAGTTTATATCAATCAAAAGCTGTATTTTATTATTTTCAAACAATTAATTTACAGCTGGGACATTTTAACTTGTGCATTTAATAAGTTAAATACAAGAGAAAAATTTTAGAAATAAAAACGAAAAGAGTAAATGTGTTTAAGGTAAAACACAAAATTATGACAATACAAGCAAATATATAAAAACAAAAAGATGTATAAAAAAAGAAGGGAGGAAGAAAAAAGAAAAAATAGATATGACGAAATAAGAAAAAAGTGGTATAAAAAGAAAAAAGGGGTATTGAAGAAAAATGAAAAGAGTATTAAAAAAAAAAAAAAAGGGTATTGAAAAGGGGTATGGGGGGAAAAAGGAAAGGGTATGAAAAAAAGAACAAAGGGTATAAAAAAAAAAGAGGTAAGAAAATAAAAAAAGGGTTTAAAAGGAAAGAAAAAATTGATATGGAAAAAAAGAAAAAGGTTAAAAAAATAAAGGCATGAAAAAAAATTTCTTCACTTGGGTCCTTAATTATGTACTTATCTCATTATCATTTGCATAGTTTAATTTTATTTACTCAAATAGAAAACAATAAATCATTTTTTTTATCCAACCAGTGACCAAAAATATCCATTTAAAATATTTATCTAGTGAAAAATTTTCTACCAGGAAAAATTTTCCCCCTACATTCATTTTTAGTTAAGTTATATTTATTATTATAAACATTATTAGCAAAGTTCATCCATGTCAAAAAAATTCCAAGTCTTTTCCAGGACTAAGTTAAGAAGTTTCAAGGACTGAAACTGGCACAGACACACAAAGTGAATGGTCATCAACTTCAAAAACACAAACTTTGTGATTTATCTTTTAATAGTTTGACAGATGAGATGTTCAAAGAAAAGTTACAGTTGGTTCCAATAATTCATGTCACACGGATCAGTTGAAAGCAGTGAAAAAATTCAAGAAAAATAAAACAACTGAAAGCAGATGTGGTTATGCTACACATTTTGTGTAACATTTTGTGTAACATTCTACAGAGTTTGGAGTTTCATTACACTTGAAAATTTTGAAATCGCACACTTTAGTTATTACTGCTACACATTTCAGCTGTCAAGACTACTTGTGGTTTGTTAATGTCACAAAAATTCTTGACTGCTGCATATTTCCTCTGAAGTATAATGGTTTTACAAAAAGACAACACATTTTAGCTACCTCTACTACCGATAGCATTGGATGCACATAGCACAGAACACAATGATGTTAATGTTTCAGTTCATCTAGTTTAGCATTCAGCTCATCTTCCAATTTTGATGTGTCGCTATGGATTTGTCCTTTGCAGATCTTTGCATGGCATTGGACTTTGTAATAAGTGTGAAGTTCTGAGTCTTCTCAGCTTTCTCTGCACAGATATCAACTGATTTGAGGAAATCTAGAATGCAACTTTTAAGCTTGGGTCTTTTGGCCTTCAGTTCTTTTATTTCCATAAGCATAGATTTCTATTTTTGTCCAGCTACTGCTTCTTGCTGCCTTTTATCTTATCAGTCTTAAGAAAAAAGGTTGTATGCTGTTCTGACTTTGAAAGCACTGCAAAGAAGAGCCTTAGTCATGGGAACATACACAGCAACTCCAACTGCCAAATAGTCCATGAAAATGCTCTGTGCAACCAGTCTGCTGTTTCATATCAAAAGGACATTTTACTTTTGAAATTGACAAGTGAATAAAAGTTCAATTGTTCAAATTTTAAAAAACACTGATAAAATTTGAGATTCCACTAAAACTATTTTATTACTGTAAAATGAAAACTTTCCAGAATCTGGAAATGTTGAATGCAATCAAGGATAATCAGTGTCTGATTGAGTAAGACTTATAAGATCTGGAGATTCCTCTGTATCCAGACATTTGATATTTTGAATGCCTATTCTTCATATCTCATGTAGGACTTTAACAAAACATTGCATCATCAAAGTCTGTCTACAGACTTGGCACTGGATGAATTCAAGGAAAAAATAAACAAAATAAATTTTTTTTTAAAAGTTAGAGATTTAAGCTTGTGGATGAAATTAAAGGGAACATGACAAAACAGTCGATGGTAATTCAACTATAAAGAGAGGATTTTGAAGATTGTTAAAAGTGGATATCACACTGAGACAAAAGTGTGAGGTTTTCTGGAAGAGTATTTGAAGAGGATGTCACTGCCAAGATGTAGGCTAAATTTTTGTTGTAATATTAAACGGTTGAATACTTTTCAGACCAATTCTTTACAAGGGATACTTATTGTTAATATTTTAACTTAAATATATCAAACAAATCATCGTCATATTAAAGAACAAAAAAGTAATTCATGTTCTTTGGAAATATCACAGGTATTTGACTTACAGGTAAAAGCTTCCTTTTGTTCCATAGTTTGACAAATTCTTTGAAGTATTTGTTCTGTTTAGAAGCAGACAATCGACTGCAGAGCTCAGGTTTGCGCTAAGAAAATAAAAAAATACAAAAAATTATGAACATATATATATATGAAATTATTTGTTTGAACATTATTTTTAATCGATACTCATATTTGAGTAGATATTCTGTTTTTAATCAAACAGTATATTTATATATTTATTTCTACCGGCCTGATTATTTACGATTAATTTTGTACAAAAATGTATCATTTAGCAGGATTCAAACCTGCGACCACTATCAACAAAGAAGTTACTAATTGATCTGATAGATATATATATATATATATATATATATATATATATATATATATTATACACACACACACGTTAGCAACTTATTTTGACTATTCTTTTTATGTACAATGATGAAAAGTAGAAAGAGAAATCAAAATGTTTCAGGGTGCTAATAAACATTTTTTTTTATCAAGACACACTAAGAAACAAAGAAGTAGGTTGACTGTTTTTTGTTTAGTGGCATAACTTCTGAGTTATTTCATATTAAAATGTAAATATTTTGAATGCAATTTTATTTTATTTTTAGAGGTAATAATTGTTTATGATACAAGTTTTACTTAAGCTGGAATAAAACAGGAGGATTCATACCTTTCCTAAGGGTATTTTGCCCATAAGTGAATATAAGAAAGCAGACAAGAATTGGAACTAATTCAAGCCATTATCCATTACACCAGATGTACATTCAAGCTTACAGCACCTAGTATTTCATAGTGGTCATCTATCTAGATACTGACCAGGATCAATGGTGTTTAACTTTAGTGATCATATGGAAACCAGTATTTCAAAGTGATATGACCATAAACCAAAAAACAAAGAGGAGCTTTTTACATATGCTTCTTAGAAAATTGCAACCATTACAAAATAAATTGTAATTTAGCAACACTGGTATTTAAAAAAAAAAAAAAAAAAAAACTCTAAATTAATCATTATTATTAATTCTGAATTGCATTTACTTTCACCTTAATTTTTGTTGCTAATTACAATCTACGGAAATAAAAAGACACAAATCACAAATAAGCTTTCCATGAGCGCTAAACATTTACCTTTGTGAAGCAAATTGACTGAAGCAGTTGCTTTAATTGGTAAACTATAGGAATTCAAGAATACTGAAAAAGATCAAATCTAGCTATGAATTTATCACCACAACTTTCTATTAAGAGAGAAATTCTTAGTGACCAAATAAAATGTAAATCTGCAAGGAAAAATATAGCCAACTCAAAATATGAATTCTTCCATTAATTTTGTAGAAGGGCCGGAAAGTTCAGTTCAGAAATGAACCACTAGACTATCTACACATAGGATTTGATTATAGTGGTGAAGTCTTGTGAAGTCATTCTTTTTACAAGAACTGATAACAGAAATGTTGCACAAAGCCTCCTATCTGCTCTCTTCAAATTTGAATTCAAAGCTTTTCTTCTAGACTGGCTGCCACTCAAGGCAAGAGTGTTCAATCTAACGTCCTATTTAACTCATAATCAGGGCAAGACTAACTGAAAGAAACAAACTAGACCTGAATTTGAGCTTGGTTCATGGATTCCATTTTGTGTCAATAACCATTACACCCCAGGCACATGTGTACACACACATACTATATATAATTTTTTTAATCGTATCACCCCCAAGCAAGGCAGTAACACCACTGATGTGCAGGGAACTAAGTAATAGTGAAAAGATCAGAAAAGAGAAAGCTGGAAACCACATCCTAAACAGGGAACAAGGGATGAGCCTCTTAACCTGTTCAATAGACATGGGTGGAGTGTGAACTGGGCAATAGATAGATCTATCTACTCCAATTGGAAAAAAAAAAAAAACAAAGTGAGAAGATTGGAAAAAAGAAAACCGGATTTGAGAGAATAATCCAAATAGATCTATTCAATATAAATTATTAAAGTGAAAGATCTATATATTCATTTTTTTTTTTAATTTGAAAACTCACTCATCAAAATAAATTATAGTTTATAACCACCTTAGATGATGTGTTGAGCTTTTCATTTTTATATATATATATATATATATATATATATACACACACACACACACAGGGTGTTGCAGCAAAATTTGATACTTGACAAAAAAAAAAAAAAAAAAAAAAAAAATCAGATAGACAATAAAAACAAAAGTTGTATATGCAGACACCTGACAGCTTATTTAGAAACAGAGTTACATACTACATTATTTTTGACAACCATGCTCATGTCCATAGCAGCGAACGCCTCCATGATGGTAGCTTTCAGAGTGTTGACTGTGCCATGGGCATGTTTGTTGGTCTTGGCCTTGATCATGCCCCCAGAAGAAATAGTCAAGGGGGTTGCAATCAGGTGAGGAAGGCAGCCACAAGTCTGGTGACCAGTGGTGACGAACATTGTTGAGCAGCCACGCCTGGGTCATCTTGGCCAGGAGCGGAATCCTGCTGGAAGATGTAGGGGTGTCCAACAGCGATCTCGTCCACCCAGGGCTTCCCCATGCTCCTCAGCACTCCTGGTAGATTTCAGCACTGACTCTCAGGCCCTTTTGAAAGAATGCTGAAGTTCTTCTCTGATGAAAAGAATTTCATCTAGGATCAGATGAGCAACAGGCAGAACGACATGTAGATCTGCAAAGACATCAAAGAGGTTCCCGTCGTGAAACATACAAAGTTTCCCTCCTCCGTTATGGTCCTTGGCACCATCTCCAGTGAGGGGGACGTCATGCCTCCATTCTTCTTTCAGTCAAGTGTTTCTAACTGAACACTGTCCATGGGTTAGACCATCAAAATTAGTGGATGCCTTAAATTACATCCATTTTCATATCATATGATAGAGATATTTCATCTGCTAATTTAAAAACCTTCAACTAGTTCTTTACATGGTATAAAGTTTTTAGCAGATTGTTACAAATATTTTCTTTTTGAGTAATGTATTGCCATGACATGGATGTGCGTTGTGGTGCATTGGATATCAGCTTGGAACGAGATATCGGGGAGCCGAGTTCGAATTCCAGCTGAATTCATTGCATTTCACTTACACGCAAATATCCTTGGGAAAGGTATTAATCTGTCTCTTCCTTTCAGTTATGGGTTAAATAACAGGACAGATTGGGTTCTATAGCCTTGGTCGGCAACCAGTCTACTGCAAAAAGCAATGGCAACCTACTGCAGGATAATCTTCTGCTCAGTCAGTCATGTCTCTTTCAAGACATTATCGCCCAAGCGTGGATCACGTACGACACTTAACTGACTGACTGATTGCCATGACTATTCTTTCTTTTAAAAAAAAAAAAAAAGATGGAATGGTTTCCCATTGCCTTCTCTAATGATATACTGATAACAAGCAATTATTGATGCAGAATGTGAAATTAGTAAGCCAAATTCAAATTCCATCATCATCTGTTTCATTCACGTCACACTAATGCTCTTCAGTATGACTATTTCTTTTCTTTCACCCCCCTCTTTCCACCTATGGGTTAAATAGTAATGTAGACTTGGCTCTCCAGCCTTGGATTGCAACTAATTTATGGAGAAAAAAATAAAAAAATACAAACCACAAACAATAACAGAAAAGCACTTTGCTATCTTTCTGAAGAATAATAGCAATTCACTAATATTAAAAGCTGTGTAGAGTCAGGATCACCTGAGAGAACATGGTATTGAAAGAAAAGAAAAAAAAATATTAGATATTAAAAATTTATCATTTACCTTTTCACGAAGCCAAAGTCGAAACTCATTTTGCTTGTAAAGGAAGTCATCCATGGAGATGGTACCTGCAATATTTTAAAGAAAATAAAAATTTTTGATATAAAGCCTATCTGTTTTGAATATTAAAAAAAAAAAATAAAAAAAAATAACAATAAGTCAACAGGAAATATCTTAAAAGCCCTGGTAACAACAAACTCCTTCAGTTAATACAAATATCATTTATACAGTTATTAGAAAAGAAACCACTTACACATGACAAACAGTAGTTAACAATATCTTAAGATACTTTTATCTTATTTTATAATAATAATACAACCAAAAATAATGTGAAAACTATGAGAAATTAACATTTTTCAGGCTAGCAGAACTTCTGCCAAAAAATCCTTGAAACTAACATGGTAAGACTTTCAAATTTGCAAATTTGATTAGATTTTTTTTGTTTTTTTTTTTTTAAATATTTCGTTCAAAGCAAGGCAATAATGCCACTAAGTTGAAGGGTTACAGAGTGTGAAAGAGAATGAGTAGACTTTAGTGAACAGAAGTGAGGAAAAGAACAAAAGGAACAAGTTTCAGGAAGACAAAAGACTGATGTATTTAAATTTTTGAAGGGAATTCCACAGCATAGAAGAGCAAGAAAAACAATTAGAATAGAACTGACAGTTGCAGTCCTGGGCATGACAGTAAATTGCATCCGGCAGCAAGGCCTCTGATTGGGAGGTTGTGAGGAGCATGGAACCTCCATTTAACTGCTGTTGTTCCCAGGTCTACCCTGACCCAGAGTGGTAGCACATGTTAGGGTCCCAGCTATGAGCAAATAGTTAATCCCCAAACTGGGTTCAAAACACTATGAAATTATAGAAGTAGACTTTTATAGAAGTACATACATAAAAATTTTTGAAGAAAAAATTATTACCATAACACATTTTTGAAGGAAAAAAAATTATTCTCAGCAAAATATTTTTTAATACAAAACTAGAAGACATTTTCAGTTTTCTAAAATAAGAAGAATAAAAAAATAATTTTCTTTAAAATCTGACTAAATCAACCTTCTCACTATAACTGATTAAAAACAAAAAATACCTTAAAACCCCAACCTTTTTTGGCATTAAATAACCCACAGAGGTTGATATGCCATTAAACAAAACTCAAACTGACAGCTGCATCTAGCTAGTTCAACAGAAAAGTTGAAACCTAATTACCAATTTTGTAGCATGCTTAAATTCATGCAGTCAAGGCAGTAAGAAAAACAGCTCATCAGAACAATTGTCAAGAAAATACTTGTAGAGAAGACAGAGTGAAGACATGTCAATTTGGTGAGAAAATGACTAAATTTGAGAAGCCAACTCAAGATCAATTACATTACAGACCCTTTTTTGAATTGTCAAGAATCTCAAGATAGCAGGAGCACCAAATGGTAGCATTATTCAATCCATGGATTAATTATAGATTTATAAATGTGCAAGAGAGATTCTTAAGTGAAGAATTGTTTGACATGACACAGTGAACCAACTTTCCTAGCAGTAGAACTTAGCAATTGATTCAACATAATCACTCCAATTCATGTCAGTGGAAAAATAAAAGACTAAGAAAGCAATTGAACACTCATAATGAACACACAAGTCAATTGAAATTTTGTTTATTTATTGAGAATAGGAAAATATTTTATATAAATTTCATAATCAAATAAGTAACTTTTGGGATATATAACAATGGCTGATGACTCATTTCCAAGCCTGCCTGTCTACAAGAATAGCTAGCTAATCCTTGACGTTGCATGCAGTTTATAATGCAACTAGACTGAGCAGAACTAGTCACGGTTTATAAAGAGAGAGCACAAAATCCGACATAATCAGTAGTCAGATAAGGCCAGTACATGAAAATGCTCAGTCACAGTGACTTATAGCTTTGTGCAAATAACCATCAACAGCTTCCAAACAGTAACCCCTGATATTCCCAATTATGCCACTCACTGAAATCATCCCTCCAGTCCAATAATATTAAGAAGTAACTGCCTTGACAAACTGACCAAAGTAAGATTTAAACCAGGGTCTCATGGATGGAATACTAATGCTCAAATCACTTGACCACATACCCATGGGGATATACACAAGCATATCAAATGATGAAAAAAAGTATTTCACTTTTCTTTTTTTTTTTAAAACAATTTCCTTCCTTATCAATGCACTTAATCCAATACTTCTTAATAAATCACATAAATTTAACATTTTTTTTTAATGACTCCAAACATTATGTTTAGTCGAGACCCATATTTGAGTAAACGCTCAGTTTTTATATTTTAAACAGTATTTATTTCATCTACTGGCCTGCACACTAAAGAAAAATTAAGGAAAATGGGCCCTCCAGCAAGATTCAAACCTACGTCTTTGCAGGAGAACCTACCATCTGATCGCGTGCGCTTTAACTGCCCGTCTACAAAGAGTTTCACAATCAAGCAAGGCTCTATTCATAAATAAAAAAGAGTATTTACTCAAATATGGATAGAAAATAAAAATAGTGTGTAAAGAAATATAAATGTCAAATTAAAAAATTACACCTTAAACATTATACAAGGTATCCCTAAAAATCCCTAAAAATCCCTAAAAATCTGGAGACACAGGAAACCACATTAACTTTATTTAAACATGGTCTTGTCAAAAGAATGGACTTATTTTTCTGGGTTATGGTGAAGAAGGAGTACTCAATGAAAATCACAGATGCAACACACAAAGTGTGAATGGGCTAAAATTGACAGCAATGCGAAGTTATTGCATTGAGTTTACATGAATCTTACAAAACATTAGCCTTTGAAATTGGAAATCATATTGAAAATGTTATTTGTTAATATTCCGATTCAATAAAATATTTTTGAAAATTTTATTTCTTGAAAATATGCATTTTTGCATGTGTCCAGACTTTAGCAACACTCTGTACAGTGAAAATTTTTCAGCACAAAATTCAGTTAACTGTTGTCAGGCTAGACCTATTGATCCACCTTTATAAAGATTATTCTATATAAAACACACTTGCAGAGATTTGGGAATTTTTTAGTTTATAAACAAGCTTTTGGCAAATTGCAAACATCTTCTGCCCATCATAATTTATGAAATAAAGAAATTGAGTTATATTTCAAAGTTTTTACTGTATTTTAACACTTTCACAGCAACATTGTTATAGCCTTGTTGCCTGGCAGTATTGGCCTATTTGGAAGGGAAAAAGAAAATTGCCATTTACTAGAAATAAACAACCATAAAGATGCTGACATGATTTTTTGTGGGAATCTCAATTTTTATTTCAATTGGATATTCCACAGTACAGACTAAGTTAAACAATCCCACAGCACACAATATAAGTATCTCAAAAAACAGGTCATATCAATGATTTGGAAATAGTACTAAGTACTATTAGCTTATAACACTAAAGACCAACATTTCACCGCATCTTGACAGCATACACATTAAAAGTTTTATAAAAACAAATACATCCACAGAAGCAGAGATGTTAATGGAAAAATCCCCGACACTGTCAAAGTTGAATCAGGTTAAGTACAATTGAAATACAAATATTACAAAACTACTGCAATATTTTCTATTCAATTTTCCTGAAAAAAAAAAAAAATTCTATAAAGTTTATCTTCAATTTTCATTTTTTTTTTTATAAGCGTTTCATCCCGAACAAGGCATTTCACTGCCACTATTGCGCAGGGGGCTACATAGAGTGGAGAAAGGATGGTTAAATATAGGAAATGTCAGAAGGTGGGTGATAGGCGGGTAAGGATACCGAGAATGAGGGTTAGGTAGATGTTGATAGTGTTGGGAGAATAATTGGAAGTTAGTGTGATAGGAGGTGTTTATTGACCCTACATTTAAACACCTGGAGATTGTAGCTGTTGGGAAAGCAGACATGTGGAAGGGAATTCTACAGGCATGAAGCGCGAGAAAAGAAGCTGTTGGAGTAGAAATTACGATTACATCTTATCTGTTTAAATGTAAAAGGGTGGGACCTAGTTGCTAATCTAATATCTCGTGTAATTTCATGCCTAGGCAGCACCAATGATCTAAGTTCATCAGAGCAGAAGCCATGAAAGTATTTGTAGAAGAGGCACAGGGAAGCCACATCACGCTGGTGAGAGAGTGGTTGCAGCCGGTCTGCCAAGTCAGTGTCAACCACGTTACAGATTCTCCTTTGTATTTTGTCAAGAAGCCCAAGGAGAGTAGCAGGGGCACCTGACCAGATGTGGCAGCAGTATTCAATACATGGGCGGATGGTAGATTTGTATATGTGCAGGATAGATTCAGGCAGGAAAAAACTTCCGGGTCCTGCACAGAGAGCTGACTTTCATAGTGGCGGATTTGGCAATGGATTCGATATAGTCATTCCATTTGAGGTCCGCCAAAAGTATAAGGCCAAGGAGGCGTAGTGTTTTACTCTCTGGGAAGCAAGCCTGTTCCATGCTAATGGGAGGTAGATGCGATTGTCTATGGTAGTTAGTTGATAACAGCTTCATTTTAGAAGCATTGAAATTTACTAGCCAGTTCCTACCCCAGGCTACTACGGATTGGAGGTCCTTTTCAAGCTCCGCAGCGAGGTTTGCTTTGTCGCCCACACTGGGTTTTTGATCGAGGCGAGAGTAGATTGTGGTGTCATTGGCGTACATGCCTACTTGGGATCTAATGGCATCGGGGAGATCATTAATATAGATCAGAAAGAGCGTGGGACCTAGGATAGAACCTTGAGGGATGCCCGCATTTGTATGGTAGTTTTGGGAGGCATGCCCATTTAATACTACCTTCAATGTGCGGTTAGAGAGGAATGACTGGGTGAGGTCAAACAGATGTCCAGTTATACCGTAGCTCCGCAGTTTGCATAAAAGGCCAGCGTGCCAGAACCTGTCGAGCGCTTTGGAGATATCCAAGGCAACGGTTCATGCTTCACCATTCTTGTCAAGAGCCCAGTATATGTACTCGGTAATGGTCGTTAGCATATCAGCAGTAGACCTGGCGAAGCAAAACCCGTGCTGTTTGGCAGAGAGAAGCCTGTGGGCTGTGAGATGCTGAATCACCTCGGCGTTGATAATGGCTTCGGAAGGAGACTAATAGGGCGGTAATTGGCAGGGTCTGAGGGTTTGCCAGAATTCTTAAATATAGGAACTACACAGGAGGACTTCCAACAGGCAGGAAAACAGGAAGCAGATAGGCAGAGGTTATAGAGTTTAGAGAGGACAGAGGAGAGTTCTGGGGCACATTTCTTCAGGACTATGATTGGGATTCTGTCCCCGCTGCTCGCTTTGTGAGGGTCAAGTTTTGCAATTATCTTGGAGACCAGCAAGGGTGTAATGTGGAATTTATTAGGATAACTTATAAAAATAAGCACAAATATAAAATAGAGGAAAATAGACTTACTGTACTCCACTTTTTCAGCATATTTTGTTTCTGGATGAGAATATGTCTTCGATCTTTTCAATGGTTTTTTAGGCTTTACTGCTTCAAACACAATATCATCTAAAAATAAGTTAAAACAAAAAAGAATATATATATTGCCAGAAATTAAAGTTAAAATACAATGTTTAGAAGAGCTCATGATTAAACAGACATTCATTGTCTGATATATTTATATATATGTTTAAATAATTATCTGCTGCCTGAATACGCTAAAACAAAAACCAATGTAATAAAAAAAATATCCAAATGTTGAACAATTTTTGTCTTTATTTTCACCAGAAATTAAAGCTAAATATGTTTAGAATGGCTCATGATTAAACATGAGATATACATTGTCTGATATATATATATATATATATGCAGGTTTTATTAAAAATGATAGACAAGGTATTATCATTTAGTTTTTTAATATAATTTTTCATTTGATCTTAAAATTTTTTTTTTAAGAACTAATACAAAAATTGTTCAAGCGTTTTACTTTTTTGAGCACTTTCAGCTATACTTTTAGCCATTATCATGGATGAATTTTATTTTACATATAACTGAATACACATAGTGTTTAGGTATGTGTGTAGAGTCATGTGCACGTTTTATATTTCAAACACAGTAAGTATTTTGTTGCTGTGTTCATAGTTGATATTATTAAGTGTTGGATTTTTCTTTTTTTTATTAATAATTCTTCCATTATTTTAAGTCTTTTCTTGTATGTGGATGATGCTATTTTATTTGTATTATCAACGAGTATGTTACAGAGAGTTTGGTAGGTCTCTATTAATGTTTAAATGAGAGTGAATTGAACTATACTCTGAGCGATGCAATATGAGTCTTCTCATCAAATGGCTTGTGGTGTATCTAATATAATTATTTATGAACTTTGATCAGGGAACACAGTCCTTCAAAGGACATGTAAATTCATAATATTTAATCTCTGAAGTTTAGATCTTGCAGGTAAATCGTTATTTTTGATGATGAGTTATACGTATGTGCAGACTATGTTTATAAAAAGAATATTCATATAACTCTATATACATAAACAATCTAATTCAGTTAAAAGTAAAATAAACACCTTGATAATGGCTAAAATTATAGCCATAAGAAATTTGATAAATAAAACATTTGGACAATAATTTATGTACTGAAAAGAAAGAATTACAGATCACATGAAAAATTATATAAAATACTCAACTACAGCACCTTATCTGTCATTGTTAACAAAGATTATATAAAAGAGGGATTGCTACCTAAATACACTATATATATATATATATATATATATATATATAAAAATCAAAATAATAACTAAATAGACTCTGTAAGTATGTAGGCTGTAAATTTATACTAAGATAAACCTTCAAAAAAAACCACTAACAAACAGAACCTAATTCCGTTATAATCCAGTGCACTGAGGCGTCGGATAAATGGGGAGAAAAAAAGAAAGCCGCGGAACAAGAACAAAACATTCAATACTCCGCAGTAAAGAAAAAAAAACCCAAACGGAACCAACCACAAGAAAAAGTGCTCGATACAAAGTACAAAAGATATACAAAAGTAGAGCAAAGACACACAAAAAAAATCTAAAGCGAGCCAAAACCTACCGCGGTTTCACACTACGGATCGTCAGGGCAAAGACATAAAGCATTTTGTCAAACTTGTCATTACACATTTACAGAAACATTTTTTTAACCCAAACATGGCATTCAATCTTAAACTATTAAAATTAAAAAAAGAATTTAGTTATCAAACAAAAATCTATCTGCCACTACATATTGAATGTACTAACAAGTATGAAAAACCACTTTGGCATCATCAGTTATTGATCATGACATCAGTTTTTGATATTTTGAACTTTCTCCAATTACAAAATAATAAACATTTTCTATTCTTTGTACTTTCATACTGAATTCAACTTAGAGTGAAAAGATTTGTGAAAAGAATTATACAGAAAGCTATATAAACTGTGTGTAAGCAAGATTAAAATGTTCATATATACGAACTGATAAAATATCATTATAGAAAAATTCTCAATTCAAACTAGTTTCAAATCTGAACATAGGATGGATAAAATTTCTCATACTTTATATCGAGTAACACCAAAGAAACAGCTGTCTTCATAGAAAATAGCCTCCATCTGGAAACCTGAATATTTCTATTCTCAGGATGTGCAATACCCCAATGTTACTGTATTAATAAAACAGAATTATCTATTTTAAACAAGTAAACACTTTCACAAAATACTTATTACTCAGTAGCTTCCATTTGTGTAGTCATAAGACTGGGCGGGCAGTTAATGTTTACTTCAAGAATGCATCAAGGAAATATTTGCATCACATGTCAGAAAATCAACAGGAACTGATATCTGATAAGAGAATCAGTGCATATATATGCTAGACCAGGGTTTACAAACATTTTTTCACAGAGGGCTAGGTAACTGAGAGAATGACAACAAGCATAGACTAGATAACCATCTTGTTTAATACACGGAACACACAAAAAATAAAAAACATTTAACCAAAAAAGTTATCAAAGAATGTGACATTAGCAATAAAATAGTTATATCACACCCAGTGAGCATATATCTGAGCCTCACAAACTAAGCAGCAAAAAAAGGTTAGTAAGATTTGTGAAATTTGGATTTGCCTTTTAAGATATAATCAATATTTGCTTTGGAATTGCTGTATCCAACCAAGAGGATTGCTTTCAAATGCCCATCAGTAAACCTCATTACATGTGATGACTTTATACACTTCATTTTTTAAAATGTTTGCTTGCAGACATAAGTTGTTCCAAACATTGATGACATACCAGAGGCAAATTTCTTAAACTTTGAAAACTCAGGTAAGCAGTGATAAAATTCACCAAGTTTTCCTTATCTGTGCTTCTCTTTCAACAGGTCACTTGCGAATTAATATAGTTCAACTGGCATCAAGGTTCCAATAAAACAGAATCTGGAACAGAAGAATGTCACTCAATTCTCTTGAGCTCTGAAAATCTCCCTAAAAAATGCTTATTTTAGTCATGAATAATCTTCAGAAACTTGAGATTGACATCTTCTGAGATTATAGTGCAAAACTCTTTGGAACACTTAAAATGGGAGAAATTTCTTCCTTCCAGTTGGACTTTACACAAATATAGCTTTCTTCAAAATTGCTTGATAATTCTGTAGAGATCACATATCCTTTCCCTGAAGCTTCAAGTTCAATTCATTCATGTGGGTTGTGATATCAGCCAAAAAAGCCAACGTTGACAGCTGGGTAGAATCTAACAGATATGGACCAGCCCTATCCCTTCCAGTGAGAAGCACATCTCTCTATAAAGATTATAAAAATGAAACAGGACTTTACAGCAATTGAGCCACCTCAGTGCTATGGGATAAGGAAAGTTACACAATTCAGAATCAATTTCTTCAAGAAAATCCTGGAACTGGAGGTGATTAAGTGCATGACCTTGAATAAAGTGCAGCACAAAAATGACTGGTTTCAGTATGCAGGAAATATCTAAATCTTTCCCAGAATGCTTGCTGATGTATAATGCAGTGTATAACTGAGTGCCTGAGAGTTAAAGATATTCCAACTTAGTCCTAATCTGCCCCACTAGACCCTTCTTCATTCTAGCCATTTTTTTTCTGTAAAAAATTGAAGCCAATTCCACTAAAGGTTATAGCCTTACAAGATTTTCTGCACTTCCATGAAAACATCTTTCCCTGTTGCTGTTCTATGCATTCTGCAAATAGATGCCAACTGTGATTTGAAAGTCCAAATTAATTCCATGAATGAACAGAAGTCATGGTGTACTCGAGAGATCAATAGACTCTCGAAACACCAGGGAATACCACAAGAAGTTCTTTCTCATGTAGGAGTAGCATTATATTCTTTCCAAGTTTTTCGGTTCTCCACACAACTGAATTTGCTAGAAGGATGATACTTTTAAACAAGTTTCTTTTCTCAGGACACAAGTCATTTGCTGCTTCCATCAGACACTCTTTGATGAAGTTGGCATCAGTAAATGAGTTCCCTTGCTCCGCCATCTTCTGCACTTTTTATAACTTGTACAAGTGACAGATTCATTTTCAGCAAACATTCTCATGAAAAGATACCTTTGAAATGCCAACCTATGTTTAATGAACTCAAATTACTTCAAAAACGTATTGCTGATCATTTTACTTTGAAAATGTATTTTTATACATTCTTGGTGTTTTAATTTTATATTGGGATTCATTATTTGCCCATAGCAGGGACCCCAACAGGTGCTACCACCCCCAGTTAGAGTGGATCTGGGAACAACAGCAATTAAGAGGTGGTTCTACACTTCTCAAAACCTTCCAATCAGAGGCCTTGCTTCTAGATGTAGTTTATTGTCATACCCAGAACATTAGTGCGTACTTGGACTCAGTGGAAATGAAGCTAACAATAACTGAACAGTACTAACACTAAAAACTAGGTGAGAATTTGCTAGAACAGTCTATCCTCGTAGATTAAATGAAAGGTTCAGTTCAGAATTTCCTGTAGGTTACCAATATACACTTGTTGGCGGACTTAAACATGATAACAACAACAAAGATGAGGACAATAATCTAAATGTAGTGTAAATAAGTGCCTTGACTTTAAGTGTTATTATAGCGGACATTTAGTATTATAAATAGATACCCAATTTTTATTTCTATTATTACAGGCTGTCTATCAGCCAGTGATTTCAAGAAATTCTAATAATGAAAATGTGAACACCACTGATCTGTTTAAACCTGCATTCCCCTTTGTAGGAAATGGTGGTTCCCTCCATAAAGTGATGGTTTTTCCAGAGCAGAAGCAGAATGGTAGTGAGACAATAATGCATACTGTTTAATAAATGAAAATGGGTTGTCTGTTTCAAATCTGAAGACACTATAATGTTTGAATTAAAATGTCACATAAAAAATAAAACCATTAATTCTTTGGAAATTACTTTTAAATATTCCTTTTCTATTCACTTTCTTTTTTACCACATATGAAAGTCTGAAGAGTGCTTTCAAATCAGCCATTTGAGGAAAAGTGAAATGGAGCTGTAAATTTATGCAGAACTCCACTGACCCTCAAGTTGAACTCCCCCTTAATGTAGCCTGGGTCATTATCACTAAGATTACACACATACCATGCATAGTGAATATTCCTGTCAACTTTGTGAGTGAAGCAACAGAAAATTTTATGATACAAATTTCAGTAGACTACAGGTCAACAACAGTCAAGAACTTATACCCCATGTGTGAAGTGACAAAATTCAGATGTACTCTCCCCCTTCCAGCCAACTTGGACATTTCTAATCATCAATTGTTGCTTTATGAGAACTACACTGACCCTGAATGCATATTTCACAAGCCTTGCATATTATTTTAATATCAGCATTGAGCAAGTGCCTTTATGTATATTATTCTAACATGTACCCAAAAAAGTTCTTGAAAGAAATTTAACTTAAAAGAAATAACCATCTAACTTGGCCACAGTCTCACACCATCTCCAACTCATTATTTCTCACTTATGTGGCTTTGATTAGAAAATTGCAATAGGATTTTCCCAGAATGTCACATAACAGGATCTTTTCCAGTTCCTGAAATGTTTTTCAGCCATAGTCACTGGAGAATTAATCACACAAACTCCAATTCCTGAAACTAAACAATTTTCTGCCAAATGGTAAAAGATAACAACCAAAACCCTGTACAAGACAAAATGACAGTTAAAGGAACCAAGGAATAGTTCCCAACATTTGCAGCAACAAATGAAGAAATGGTCTGATTTTTAGCTGTCCAAAGAATAATTTGTGGTTGGTGTACAGAAGTGGAGAAAGTGTGAAGACAAGTTTTTTTGAGGTTTTTTTTTATTTATTTCAATCATATCAGACAATTTTTCTCATCAGAATCTATTTTACATATTTATCAATTTACCATTTATCTGTGCATTGAATATTGCTACCATATCTGGTTTGTGCCTCCTGTTATACTTCTCAAAAACTATCCAATGAAGTATCTGTTAATGTTATCAGTCCTGACCTGGTATCTCAACTTCAGTCACTTTCTCACTGTGACATGACTTTCCTTTCTCGATACCATAAATATTTTTTATGACAATTGTTCTAATGGGCTTTTCTTCTTGGTACCACTACCACATTAATTTAAGCATATTACTAGATTGGTAACTAGGTCTCATCATTTTAGTGTTGACGTAACTGTAAATTCTATTCAAGTTTTTCTCACACTTTTCACCTACAGAGCTCTTCCAGTTTCTTGCCACCTACAAAAATTCAAATGTGTCAATCACAGTCTTCAGTCATTCTGAAACCCATTCTTTTATTGTCCTTTCTTCTCATTCTCTTTCACTCCCAGTAACCCCCTCTATCACCTTGTTTGGGGTGAAATGACTGGAAGAAAAAAAAGACTGTGAGTGCTCTGTCTTCCTGTTCAACATTGGTATAAATTCTCTCTACAGCTGACAATATTCAAGAAATATAATGTCAGAATTTCATCCCCATTGTCCATATTATGAGCCATTATGGTTTCATAGAGAAAAGTATCTATATGTACCAGAACTGATTTTGAAAAAAAAAAAAAAAAAAAAAAAAATCACTGTATTTCTTTAAATTTTCTAGGTACCTTTCTTCAAAGTGCAGGAAAATAACATGTTGGTTTTTTTAATTAATGATTCTAGACACCTAATATTTTATAAGAAAACATTTTTCAGATTTGCTCTATACACCAAAGTTTTTTCTTTCGTTATCAAACAATGTAGTAGATCAGTAACAGAATAGGTAAATGATAATTAATAATAATTCCAAAACTTAACTCAATAAAATTCTTTAAAGTAAGATCTTCTTTCATTACAATATATTTTTTTAAAAAGAAAAGATATACCTTCCATGCTGAGTTTTTGTAAGCTCAGGTAGAAAGAACTAACATTTGGTCTTTTTCCGTTTGTCTTAACTTCACTAATACAAACAATAATTTCTGAAGATTTATAAAGTGTCTAGAATCCTTAATAGAAAAAAAAAATTATCTACCTGCACTTTACAGAAAGGTGCCCATAGCACTAAACCCAACAAATTACAAATGAACAAGTTGATGAAAGACTACAGTGAGTCTTAATAATTAGCAATTAATGCTTCTCCGCTTAAACTAAGTTAATTGATACACACGACTCAAATCAAAGCAACTACATTTGTTTCCTCCTTTTAAGGTAACAAACAAGTCCTCAATACATGCTACAAGATCACAAGGTGCAAACATATTTATAGTTTATTTATAGTCCTAACAGAATTACTGATGAGTATGTATACAACAGGTGTAACCCAATGAGAATCTATAACTTTAATGATACAGTGTATGTTGCTAAAGTTGCTTCTTAATTCTGTCCTTTACTGAATACTGTATTGGCTCCCCAATCTAACTTCACTTTCTGCCCAACAGTTGGGGGTCCTCACCCTGAACAACCAACAAGAGCAGAAAACTCACTTCCCTGATAAAACATCTTAAATGTATTTACCAATTCCTGTATACATTTTTAACCTTGATCTCTTCCAAATATTTAAAATCGGCAACTTCCTTAGAATTATCACCAAACATGAAGCACTCAATGAACCAAACTTTTCTGCCTGTAATTTATATACATAGATAAGGATTGCCAAAAGTCATCTAGGTATTTAAAAATGTCATAACACATATTTCATACTTTTTCTTTTAGAATTTCAATTAACAGAAATTACTAATAAAAAATTTACAATTTGGAAATTAGCTTTTGCACAAACACTCAGCAAATGAACAAATTCAATATCTACATTAGCCAGTCTCTGAAATTGGATTGAGTAGTTTAAGCATTTCCTATGTCACCTGCAACTGTTGTACAAATTTCACTTTGTATGGTGTAAATTTTCTCTTAGTATGCAGACATCCAAAACATCTTCAACTGGTCAGAGTGTTTATGAATCATTGTTCCTGGTTATTGTTTAACACCGTCTTGCACATATTCACATATTTTGTTTTTTTGTTCTGTCATGAATTTTTCCATGAGTAATTTCCCTATATGAATCTAAGTTTTGAACAAAAAGTATATAAAAATATTAAAAATCTTGCATGTTATAAACATTTTTAAATAACCAGGTTACTTCTGGGATACCCTGGATATTCAACACGGAAAAAGACTTTGAATAATAAAACCAACTGTGTAGAAAATATTGTTTCCTGTAAGATGCTCTTAAACCCTAAGTAAATGAACTTCCATATACAAAAGATGAAAGGACTGAATAATTTATACATTATGGATCATGACATAAATTGATGTAAATAGTGACAGTATTAAAACATTAAAAATATCAAATTTTGTGAAGAAAGGAAAAAGTATTTTCTGAAATTCTTAAACATGTTAAAAGGTGGGAAAATAGATTTAAATATAGTTTCAATTTCAATTCAAGTTTCAATTCAGTATGCATTATTTCTCTTTCAATAAACTAGATAAGTGTTTATTCTTAATTTTCCACCTGTTTCTTTCCGCTTATTTCTGTCAGGTTTTATTGCAATTCCAAGACAATTATTTTGTGGTCATTATTACTAAGCAACACAGATTAGAAAATCTAAAAATTAAACCATTGATATTTTAATTTATTCAAGAAACTTGCCTGTGTAGATTATCTACTTTACTAATGAGGCCAATGCCAATCAATTAAGTCATAAAAGCTAAACTAACCATAAAGCACATACATTCTTTCAAGCCCTCCTCAACTGAATGCCACCATCTTTGTTAACATACACGAATAGTATCTTGTATTTATTTCTGAGATGAGTAATTTTCAATAATCTTGGAATTATTTTGAATATTTGTTCTCATCTGAGTTGATATAGGTATTATAATAGACAACGATTGGTTGATATAAGTGTTATAATGGACACGTTTTGACCAAGTACCCTCTAGCCATCATCAGGTGTCCATAGATTGGCTGATGTGGATTATCTCATTGGTTATTGTGAAATATCCTGTGAAATCATTATTGTTCTTTCATGTTGGATTTTTACCAAGTTCATGACCACTAGATGATACTAACACATGTATAACCAAATACTATATCCACTATGCCACCATCCTGAAGGAGGTGGTGTATTTTTGGAGCCCTTTATATTCAGTGTCAGATGGATTTTGACAACTGAATCATGTTAGTGGGTTCATGCCACTTGTCATAATTTGTGTTTATTTCTAAGATGAGTAATTTTCAATAATCTTGAAATTATTTCGAATTTTTGTTCTCATCTTGGTTGATATAGGTGTTATAATAGACACGTTTCCACCAAGTATCCTCTGGTCATCATCAGGTATCCATAGATTGTGTCTATTAAACACCTATATCAACCAAGATATGAACAAAAGTTCGAAATAATTCCAACATTACTAATAGTATCATATTATAATTCTATTTATCTCATCTGGTAAGTTAGCATATGTTATACCCTGCCATAATATCAGTTAAATAATGAACCATACTATCTTGTTTGTAATAAAAGAATGTGTGTGAGTAAAAGTGAGAAAAAGGAAAGAAAAGAAAAAATGAAAAGAGAGAAAGAAAATACAAGAGGCAATAATGCACTCAGGCATTTAATAACCACTACAATGAAATGGGAAAACTTTCACTTTTGAATCTTTTCATTTGTACCCTCTGACTGCTTTAAATAATGACCTACTTGATTGTCTACATACTTATGATTGTTATTGCAACATTTTGTTAAAGTTGTTAAGCTCAAAGATTCAAATATTTTCATGGGTATTTTATTGTCATAGAATTTACAATGAGCTTATTCAATTATGAGATGAAAAATCATGATTCAACAGAAAATTAAAATAAGAAAACTAAAATTGTCACAAGTACAGCTAGTTCATATTAATATTTGAATTTGTAATTGTTAATCATTAATTCATTATTATTTGTCACATTTTTGCACTTATCTCAATCCAGAACCCACAACTGAAACAACTTTTCAATTATGTTCTTATTAATCAAACGAAGAAGGAAAGAAGTCATTGGTACAAAAACGTGTAGTTAAAAAGAACTTAGCAACAGGATTTTCACTTAATGACCGGTCAAGTTAATACTGGCTCTAGACCATGGCCTGAAATTTGATAATAAAAGGTTAAAGATTATTCAGGGTCATAAGACCATAAAATATCACTGAAAACAGAAGTCTGAAGATAAAAGAAATTTTTGGTTCTTACTGATGCTAAACTAAAGATAAACAGGATGGTTGTCAAAAAAAGTTAATCTTACACACGATATTTTCACAACATGAATTTTGGTAGCATTTCATGATTATCTAATCAGTGGGTTTTTTCTGTCCATAAAGGCGTTGTTTTTGAAGTAGTGAGTACGCATTTTTCAGCCTTTGTTATATTGTTTACATTTGTCTTCATTGTCTTTTTGAACAAACTTTTATTGTCTGGACTTTTTGTTTTGTGTGTTGTGGGGAGATGAAGACCATTATGGCTCTGTCTCTCCAACCATCTACTGCTTCATCGACAGTGACACCTTTGCCGTCAGTGTGGACCAAGACATTTTTAAAGAAGAATTCTATTACTGGCAAATACAGGAAAAAGATAAGGAATATATAGTTGGAAATGAACTTGTCATTATTCCAGAAGTGGTGAATATAATAGCAACAAAGACAATCTCCTTGCTGACATCAGATGTGAAAACCTGAACATGTGTTGGTGTCAGCAAGGAGAACATGGAAGAGGCTCTTCAGAGCCTAAACATTGTCCCAAAGGTGTTGGCAAGACAGCATGTCCTACATTGCTCGGGACTAAGTTTGAAAGAAGAAGCCAAAAAGATGGCTGGAACTACCATGACTGCAAGGGGGATCCATCTGCAGACAGAATACATGGGGACTTAATGAACCAGGATCCTAATTCACAGGGTTCTGCTCGAGAGCTCTTGTGATCATGTTGGGAGGTATTTTGCCCAATATGGAACCATGGAGGAGGTGGCTCGAGTAACTAGCAAGGCGGGCATATCCACAGAAGATGTCTGTGTTAATGTCATAGTAGACAGGCCAAACATTTTAAAAGTGCCTGACATCCTGCTCTGGAGAAAACTTTTCATTGTTATGGAGGGCCATAGACCACACTGCTGGACATGTGGAGCAGCAAGGCCCTTGTCCAAAATGTGCCCCAGAAGAAAAAAGGGATGCAGAACAAGTGACACTGGCAACACCACTGATGGACAGAACACCAGTAGCAGAGCCAAAGAAGGCCGACTCCAAAGAACAGTGGGCGAATGAAAGGAGATTGTCAAGAAGGGGAAAAAGGTAGTTTCCCCTCCTCCTCTTCCTCAGCAGGACACCCCACCAAAAAAGAGCACCATCACCAACCAAGAAGGAAAGACACAACAGCAACCAGGCCCCAATAGGGAACAACAGATGGAAGCGGGAGAAATGCCTCCCTCAAATGCCTTCATCACTTTAAAGAGGGCGGGAAGAGGAGGAAGTTGGAAAAAAAAAGAGAAAAGTAGATGGTAATGAACGCAGCAGGGCAGAATGGGTCATGGTTGCTGCCAAGGCCCAATCTGCCCCTGCATCGTCTGTAAGATTGGAAAGTGTAAAGAGGAGGAGTCATTCTGCCTCCTCAATAAGATGCATATCATCTCTCACTCCCACACCCTCCTCCCAGCCAAAAATACCAATCAACCTTCTCCCAGTATAGAGAAACCCATGCCTGAAAAATAAAATAAAAATAAAAAGAGAATCCATACAAAAACACAGACGTCTCTAAAACAGACAGACCTGCCTTAGAAAATAGGACCTTTCCTCACATAGAAAGGCCCTTCTAAGGCCTTTATTTGAATTGGCCTTGGTCGACAGAAAGTTGATCAAGATTCCCACAAATTTCCCAGGCACCCCTAGGGTTCTGACACTGGTAAGAAACACCAGGGTAACCTTAGAATTTCGGACTTAATTGAGAGGACAAAAAATGCATTCCCAAAAATTAGGAGGGTCCCGAATAGGGAAACCAGATCAAAACAAATTATCTGTGCTTTGTGCGGGGAGGGTCCCAATAATCCTCTATCCCTTGTTATATAGAGTCATAAAACTTACTTTCCAAACAGACATCAGCGGTAATGTCACGGATGGACACATTACGTCTGATATTGGAACTGGTAGTTTGGGACAATCTGTCGGGGTCCCGACTCCAACAGATTTCCGTCCAGTATATGCTTAAGGGGTAACACTCAAAAAATGTCTATCAAGCTAGCCAGCTTGAATGCAAGGGGCCTGAGAGATCGGAGTAAGGCTGCCCGCCTGCTTCGTGATCTCTTGTCCTTCGGGATGGATGTAGCTGTGATCCAGAAGACTCACTTTGTTTGCGATGTTGATGCTCGTGCGCTGTCTAGCAACTTTGTCGTCTATTCAGCATATGGGGACCAGCAGGCCAGAGGTGTTTCCTTGTTGGTTAAACGTACCCTTGGTGTGAGGGTGGACCTAGTCCATGTTGGCACAGGGGAGCTGGTTGATCATGGCTGATATTGCCATGAACAGTAGGTTGTTTCAAATTGTTGCAGTTTATGTGCCCAAAGACGTGGACGAGCCCATTTAGTTTTTCCGTCAGTTGAGTCCATTCCAGGTGGGTTCTTCACACCCAGTCTTAGTGGGAGACTGGAATGCTGTCCTGAACCCCAAGCTAGATAGAGGGCTGAGAGGTTGTGGACGGTTGAGTGATTATAGCCTGGTTGATCTGATCAGCAATTTCAGTCTGGTCAATAGATACCAAGTTGAGCACCCTGAAGGGAAGATGTGGACATGGGCTCAGAAGTGGCCAGCTATCTGGATAGAATGTTCGTGAGAAGGGTCAATCTAGATTCACTAGATTATCCCATGTTCTACTGGTTAGGCTACTCAGACCAAACTCGTTTTTACCCAGGGAGCATTAGAAGGTAGGCCTAGACTGGCTGGACACTGGAAGTTCAAAGTGTCTTTACTGGACAAGTTGAACTTCCAGCAACAGCTAACTAGATTAATGCAATGGGAATTAGTATGGGCAGTTATCAGAAATATTCAGGATAGCATTAGGTCTTTCACCACTGACTATAGCCATCAACTCACCCTAGCTAAAGCTAACAAGGTGAAGACACTTAAAGATAGTCTGTCCTGGGTGGAGGTGGGGAATCCCCTACAGATAGAATTAGCTAGGCAGGCCCCAGAATGGTTGACTAACAAGCATTACCAGGATCAGGTAGTTAGGCATAGGTTAAACAAGATGTCTAGTGAAGCTGTGAGTATGAGCACTGAATTGTTCAAGATAGAGATCCGTCAAGGTGGTGAGCGATATATTCAAGAGGTCAAGACTCTGGAGGGACGCACTCTTCAGTCAACCGATGATATGTGCAAGGCATTTTGGTGGCATTTCGGGAGCTGCTTTACCAAGGAGACTAGTCTCCACGATGAAGAGTTTTGCAGCTATTTAGCTGACTTTCCTCAGCTTGGGACGACTGAAGCAGCTAGCTGCAAGGGTGAGATCACAGAGGGCGAAGTTCACTTGACACTGAAGAGGGTCGGCAGTGGCAAGTCTCCAGGACTTGATGGTATATTCTATGAATTGTACTCGAGACTGTCACACATCTTTGTACCAGTTTTGACAGTGGTATTTAACAACTGGTTCCAGCAGGATTTCGTGCACGACCAGATTTCCAGGGGGTGTGATCACGCTGTTGAAAAAGGTCAAAGGTGTTGGAGAGGGCTTAGATGATTACAGGCCCATAACTCTTCTAGACACAGTTAAAGATTTTGGTCAAGATCCTGATGGAGGGCATGCAGTCAGTTGCTGAGATTCTGTTGTGACCCGAGCAGACTTGTGCTGTGAAGAGCTGAACCATTCAGAGCAACCTGCACCTGATCCGCACAATCCTAGAGGGTATAAAAGATGACAAGCAAGCAACACTGATCAATTTGGATCAGTCCAAGGCATTTGATAGGGCCAACCATCAGTATATGGCAGCTGTCCTGCAGGCTGCTGGATTCAAAGCCGACTTCTGCAAGTGGATCAGCCTACTATATAACTCCCCCAGTGCTGTGGTACAGATGAACAGAAAGCGGTCAGGCACTTTTAAGCTGTCTCAGTCGTTTCTCGACCAGTACAAGAAGGTGACAGGGGCCAAAATTAACTGTGACAAGTCTTCCAGCTTGTGGTGAGGTGCCTGGAAGGGCATAGCTCTTCTGGAGCCCTTCAGTTGAACTTCAGTTGACAGACCCATCCGCATTCTTGGAAAGTGGTTCAGGCCAGATCTCCAGCTGGAGGAAAATTGGTCAGAGGTACTGGCAAAGGTCGGATTATCGATTGCAACTTGGCTCGAAGGCGGTTGTCTGTTTTTGGCCCCATTTTTATCTTGACTGGATCAGTCTTTGATTTTCCCATTCCATTATTTTCTCCTTTCCCTTAGCGAGCATGTTGCTTGATTTTGCCTATTGGCAGAATACAGTAGCCACTCTGAATTTTGTTGGGTGGACAGGTCTTACTAACATTTGTTTATTTTAGTTTAAAGATTTTGTTATATATGAGTTTGTTTTGGGTATTTTATCCCCTCCCCTTTTCATTTTAATATCATTAAATCTTTTAAGTATATTTTTGTATTGTATATAGAAGCACATTTTTATGCCATGGGTTTTGTTTCCTGTTTTTTAGGTGCCACTTGTAAATATGTAGTATTGTAGTGTATGGAGGATTGGAAGGTGAGGGATAAGTTCTTGTGGTGAATGAGGAAATTGTAATGAGTGATTGGGTTGTGAATGCGATTAGCTGGGTATAGGGTAGTTACGAAAGACCACCCTCTACTCACCCCTTTTTATTGGCCTTATGCCACATTTCATGTATTTTGACATGAATAAATATATTTTTTCCATGTGAAGTGATTACACCAATCTACTTGGAGACAGTGTAAAATATTTGTTCTTTGTGAAGACTATTAAGTTACAGCTTGATTTTCTTTTGTCTGGCAACTGAATGCTAGTTGCAAGTTTTTTTTTCTTTTTAGGTGTTCCAGTTGCCAGAAAGCAGTTTGAAGAGAAAAAAAAAAGGAGTTTTTGGACCAGCCAAGATGGCAAAAATCCCCCTGAGGTCAGATTCACCAGTGCCATTTACATTGGCATGGGGAGGGGCTAAACCTCCCAAAAAATATGAGGCTTATTATGCCTCCATAAAGGACAAATATCAGGAGTTCATCTCTAGAAACAAACTTCTGACAATCCCGTAGGCCTTGAAGGCCATAAAAAAAAAAAAAAAAAAAAAGAATTTCCCTGCTAACAACTGACTCTTAAACCCACAAATTTATTGGTGTTAGCAGGGAATCTTTGAAAGAGTCTATCAAGAGCCTAATGATAGCAGTGAAAATGGTTGCTAGACGAAGTCATGCCATGTGGGACATCCTGCTGTCCACAAAAGAGGCAAAGCAGTTGGCAGGAGCCATTTTAATGACAAAAGCGACCCGCCTCCAAACCCGCAAGACACGCATCACCTTGCATGGGATGCCCATGGACATCACAGAAGACCATCTGGGCACATTTTTCACCCAATATGATCCAGTTGCAGAAGTGGCAACAGTTATGAGCAAGGCAAGCTTTGCAATAGGCAATGTCACTCTTCAAGTGATATTGACCCACAAAGAATTTAATCAGGTGCCCAACATATACAATTAAATTTTATTGTATACAATACAAAAGCACTGAAAATTCTAACAACACAGGTGCTTAAAGCTGATGTCCATCACAATTTACAGTTTTGAAGTTTACCCCTCACATTTCGACAAATACTTTTGCACAGCATCTTTGTGTATAAAATTTCTTGAAACCCATCTCTGATGTCATTTTTCAAATCACCACACTTTGTGGTTTTTGACTATAACTCCATCTTTGAGTACTCCTAAAAAGGAAGAAATCCATTTTTCAGGAAATGTTTCATCAAGATACTCATAAACTGAAGGGGTCTCATCTTGTTGGACGTAAAGGTCATGGGAATTAGGCGGCACTTGGAACCGTGGAACAACTTGATTTATCAAAATTTCAAGGTACTAATTGCCTGTGACTCTTTCATCAAAACAAATTGGCCATAGAAAACCAAAACTTTTAAATATCATTAAAAACAGTGACTATAGTTATTATATAACCCTCTTCAACCTACTGACCACCAACTTTTGGTTCACTATATATATGTACTTTATACAAAGAGATGCTGAAAAGTTCACAGCTCAATCACTTTTCTAAAATGTGACCAGCAGATTTTTTTTTTTTTATGAGTGGAAGAATCCTTTCTTGGTTAGTCTGACAATTTGTCAATTTTTTTCAAAAAGAAAAAAGGTTACCTGTTGAAGTTTCACTTTCTGAGCCAGAAGCATAACTGCTTTCATTATCTGAGAAGCTTTTGTTTTTCTTATTTGGAACCCCAAGGACACAAGATGTTAGAGACCAGAGGGAGACTGAACTGAAAGAGGAGAGAGAGATGTTAAATATTTTAACATTATTATTGGATTTTTGGTTACATAAGTACAAAAATTTTATCCATAAATGCTTTTCTTTACTTAAGTATAAGAGGAAACTGAAAAGTTCTCAGCCTGAGCAAGAGGAAATTTCAAAATATTGTTTAGTCAGATTTTAGGAAGTGGGTTTGGCCAAGAACTTTTCAGCACATCCTTGCACATTCTTTTCTTTTTTTTTTTTTTGGTAAATATTTCATACTATATATCAAATGGTTTTTTTTTTATTTATTTTATCTGTTACTAAGAAACCCAAACAAAGAACAAATAAAAAAAAAAATGATAAATCGCTTTACCCCCTCCCACCCCTGCCAAAACAGTCAGAGTTAAACATGATTAATTGACTTTGATATAACATTTAGCTATACTTTTCTGATCAAAGAAAATCAACATCCTCTACGTAATATTCCAAGTAGTATTCAAAATAAACGTAGTATTCAAAATAAACCTTTTCAAAACAGAAAGTATGATTTAGGAAATGGAATGAAAATAGTGATGGCACATATCCTGAATCCATCATAAAAATTCATGTTGTGGAATTAGTAAATATCAAACACTTCAAATACTTCAGTATATGGATCAGTTATATTACAAATTTAGTATAAGTGATAAGGAAATTGAACAGAATACCCTGTACTAGGGGTAGTTTCATACAACACCACAAGTTGCTACAAAACAAAAACATTAATTTAAAAACAAGTTCTTAAATTGTTCCATCAGAAAAAGACTTTCAAAATAGATGTTATGCATGATGCCAAAAACATTCAGAAATATCTAAACTGTCAGCTGGATAAACTACATCCTCAGATCAATCGTTAAAAAGGTGGCTTTAAGTGAATGAAGCCTGTAGGTCTTAGTGATGACCATCCCTCTTCAAAACTTGTGAACTGATATTACAGATTCACAAAGCAAGAACTGTGCCAAATAACAGTAACTAAATTTAATAGTTGCAACAATTAAAATGGATATCATATGTAACACAAAGAGAAAAAAATATGATCAAAATGTTGACATTCCACACTAAACAAAGGTTAAGAAGGAAACACCCATCAATACTGAAGAGAGCAATAACAGCTACTGAAATTGAGAAACCTGTTTTCCTGAAAAATTGTTTAAGGGACAGATTTTATAAGTTTCAACTGAAAGCTGTACTGGCTACTTTGTCAATGAATGGCAATTGTTTCCTTAAAAGGAAACAGCTAATAACACTGCATTCAGCAGTCCAACATTTTTACCATTTTGCTAACACAATACTCAAAAAATACATAAACTTGATTTTTTTTATGCCTTTTGGAATAATAATGTGGTGTACATATCTATTAATTTATAAGAAATTGTCAAGTTAGTCTTTGATGAGAATACATGAGGTTTTGTTTTTTATTTGTAAAAATAAAATTAGCTAGGAGTATTTCTGAGATTTTCTTTTTTTTTTTAGACAGAATCTTCAATTTCGTTTTCAAATAAAAAATATGGAGTTTTTACATTACAGCAAATATTTATTGTAGTGTCAGTTTGTTTAGAATTAGAGCGTGTGCTGAAAAGTTATTGACCTGATAACTTTTCAGCATTTTTTCATATTACTGAAGCAAAATTATATAATAAAAAAATGCAATGATATATTAAAGTTTATTAAATTACTTATTGCTCAATGCTTAAAATGCTATATTTAATACATTTTAAAAGCAATGTACAAAAAAAAGTACATAAAATTTTAGTAGATATTAAATTTTATCCAAGCTAAAAGTAAAACTTTCCCACAATATCAACCATGAATGAACTCTCAGTTAACCCCCAACACGCACACAATCTGTTGCTATGGTTATGAAATAATTATGGAACAAAACAAAATTGCAGGTCACCAAGTACTAAGTATACAGATTTTAAATTAAAAAAAAAAAATCACGTTTAAATAAAAAGTTAATTTTTTTTCTTACGCTTAAATTAAAAAAAAAAAAAAAAAAAAGTGACTTTTTGTTTTAATTACTTGAGACTACTTTATTAAAAGGTAATTTTTACATTTTAACACCAAAACACAAAAAAATAAAAATTGAATTGAAATTAAAAAATGTTTTGTGCAATTTTACATATAAATTTTTTTACGTTAAGAAGAAGAAAAAAAGGTTTACTTTGACAACATGATCTCTAAAAACCTGTTACCACAAAAAAATTATAACAAAACATTAAACAAGCTATGTAAAATTAAAGAGTAAATAAAAAAATTACTTACAAATTAAAATGCTTTTTCATTTCAACAGTATTCTTATTGTTCACATTATTATTTTTGCTTGATTCAAACTTCATGCTATTTTTTTAAATAAATCTGCTGAGTTATACGGTAACATGAGTTCTATACACTGGGCTAAAGCCAAACGATCTGCTTCAAAGACCACAGAAGTCAGGTAGATAAGAAGAAATTTAAAAAGTAAATAAACACACATGATTTGAAAGTTTGACCTAGTTTGTGTTCGCTCTTAGGGATCAGAGTTCATGTTCTCATTCACTATAACAAAGCAAATTGCTTACAAAGGAAAATTGTAATGGTTAAAGCAATGAATGGAGAACGTATGGTTCAGTTATTAACATCATAATCTGAAGGAGAGAAAAAAAAAATCCTTTCTTCAGTCTTCTTTAGTACATTTTCAAAAGATTAAAAGTTTAATTAAGCTAACAAAGAGAAAGATCACATTTGAATTGAAGATATTTTATATATTCTTATTAGTTAGCTTTATCAATTTTATCATGACAGCTTTTTCCCCCCAGAGATTTTGTCAAAGTAAACTTTTTTCTACCTAATTTACATATCTATATTTTTAAGGCATTTCACTGCCACTGTTGCACAGGGGGTTACATAGGGGAAGTGATGAGAAAGAGGGGTTAATTATAGGAAGAGGGTAATAGCTGGAGTGGATGGAGAAAAGAGCTTTAGAGGATGGATGCAAGTCAGAGAGATAGGAGATGTCTATTGACCTTACATTTAAATTCCTGGAGATTGTAGCTGTCAGGGAAGCAAGTATATGGAAGAGAATTCCACAGGCAGGAAGTGTGAGAAAAGAAGCTGTTAGAGTAGAAATTGCAGTTACATTTTATTAGTTTGACTGTAAAAATTATATAAAATAGTTTAACTTTAATTATTAACATTTTTGTTTTGCCAGTTTTGGTGCTATTAAAAAATAATAAATTAAATAAAAAATATAATTGCCTTCAGCTATTTAAATAAAATTTGCTCAAGTAAATAAAAACAATGATTTTTTTTCAAATGAAAACATCAAAAAAGAAATAAACCTTTAAAAGTCACATTTTTTTAATACTAAAGTACAGCAGAAGAGCTACTCAAGGTAGAGTATAACTGTTAAAATGGTTATGATGAATGAAAGAGGAGGTGGTAGGAAGTGAAGATAAAGAGAATAAATAACAACTGACCCTTGACCTGAAGGGGTTAAGATTGTAAGTGTTCTTACATTTGGAACATGGAGGAAATGATGGTGATTCAACTATGTGGAAGTGGCCTGTTGTGTATTATGAAACTAAGATTTTCACTTAAATATGAAAATTGGAATGAGAATAAAAGGAATGAAAACAACAAAGGGTTTGGTTCAATGTTGCAAGAAAGTTACTAAGTAGGACAGATACCTGAAAAAGGCCAAGGAGCACAATTGCCGAAACGTTGTGAGTATAACCACCAAGACAAGCCTGATGAACCAAAGAAAAAAGACATAATTACAATTTCTTATCTCAAAATCTTCCCATTTTCTTTGGCCTTTTCTTTTGTCGATAACGAACTACCAAAAACTGAAAAGTGTTCCACTTCCAAATATATTGTCATAAGGCAGAACTTAATGCAGCAAATGTGTTCTATTTAACAACTTGACATTCTCTTTCTGAAAATTGCAATGATCTGCTATTGTAATCAAGGCCGTAGCTGATGCTAAAAAAAACACCGGGCACAGAGAAAATTGCCTGGATTTATTAGTTGACAATGTGATGATGTCATCAGTGTCATCCGTTTCCAGAAACTATGATTTTTGTGGATTTTTTCGGCTATTCCAATGGAAATTAGGCACAGAATGTGAATGAAAGCAGGAAATCAGGTTTGGAGTTTCTGAGTATAACCAGTCTTTTCTCCCAAAATTAATAAATACGTAAATAGATTTTTACTGCGTTCATTCAGAGGTTTTCTTCGTTTTTCTTTCTTTCTTTCTTCGTGAATTGCTTAGTTTGTTTTCTGACGAAGACATTTTTCCTTGCCCGGATTTTCACTATGATTGCATGGATCGGCCCAGACTCATGCCCGGTAGTCAGACATGGCCATGACTGTAATAATACTAGTTTACTTGTTTCATAAAGAGTAAAATTCAAGTTTCATGACTTATTTCCTTCATCAAACACAAATTTTAAATTGATTTAATTAAGTTTAAATGCCAAAGTACAATGCAAGCATTCAAAGAACAATATTTTAAAATACTTAGAAAGAGTAGATTTTCTTAAAGGACTTTCTTTTTAATACAGTTTATCAACCATTTTATAGGTTATTTTAAAACTAGAAAATATTTTAAGATGAGAATTTTTTTGGTATTAATAATGGGTTTTTTTTTTTTTATACAAGCCATACTAACCTAAAGTAGGGGAAAAAGAGGTGGATTCATATCTTTTCTAAGGATATTTGCATGCAAGTAAATATAACAAATCGAATGGGAATTTAAACTCAACTCTCTAAGCCATCATTCATTACATTATTTTATAAAAATGTTATACAATTATATCAACTGTATTATGTGCTAATCTCTACATTTTTGTTTTGTTTTCCTTCACTTTCAAGGAATTTAAATTATTGAATTATCTTTTCTAAAAAAATTTAAGTTATTGTCCAATATAAGCTTGTATTATAATTTGGACTTCAAAATTAAATCTTTGGCTGATAAAGGAAATAAAAGTCTCCCAAGTACCAACATTGAATAAAAATATGCTAAACAGTTTTTACACTATTTACATTATTCAGACCATTGTCCACATACTTGCTGCCATTTGTGCAACATTTCAGCCGTTGTATGCTCCAGCCTTCTTCATGTGCTAGGAATTTCAAACTAAACCCTTTATTATGATCACTGGGGTATATCATTCTCATTCTTTTGTGTGAAGCCTCTTTGGTAGTCATGAGATATCTCCCTCTAACCTGACTAAGTTACTTGTTCACCACGGCTGTAGCCTGGTATTGAACTCACAACTCTTCAAGGACACATGATCCAGTGGATACAGACATTGGTTAGTTTCAGTGACTTGACCCAAAATATTTTTTTTGCTCAAGATCACTTATCTAGACTATAAATAACTATGTCATCAGCATAGACCTCTCCTCAGTACATTAATCTCAGTTGGGAAAACAGGATCATTGTCTTCTATTAGTAAATTTGTTTGGGATATCATATAGAATGCATAAATGATCAGCATCCATCGCTTCACATCTGCACAAGGCATAGTTTATGAAAGGATTTTCTCATTTCCTCCTTGTACTCCTAATGAGTTTTGAAAGGATTCAGTATTTGAGTCTTCAACAGGAGCTAAAGAAGCAAGGTTTCATTATATTGTAATTAGATATTCTATTGTTATGATAACATGACGTATTGTTTCAAGTAATGTCTTTTGTTACCACAACAATAGAATATTACATTGCAAATAATGAAACAAGACTTTAATTGATAAATGTGGGTAGAGAGCCATACTTTTGGCAATAAACTTCCTAAAGTCAAACAACATTTATTTTCCCGATCAACAAAAAAATGATAGAAAAACCAGAATAGATACACTTTCAGTGGCAGGATGTGATAGAATTTAATGTAGATTCCTTGTTTTTCTTTATTTTGTTTCTAAATTATTTCACCCCAAGCAAGGATTACCACCTTGCCAAAGACAGTGTGTTTCTGAGAGTGGAAGAGAATGAGAAAGCTTTAGTGAGGAAAAAGGACAATAAAAGAACAGCATTCAGAAAGACAGAAGATGGCGATAAACATTTGCATTTAAATTTTTGAAGATTGTAAGTGACAGAGAAGCAAAAAAAAGCTCCATAGGTGAAAAGTGTGAAAAAAGTAACTATTAAAATTGAACTTACAGTTAGATCTAGTTAGTTCAACAATAATAGAAAAAAAAGGACACCTAGTTGCCTATCTAGTCATTCAGTCAGTTAAGTGCCATACATGATACATGCTTTAAGCGATCATGTCTCTTTCGAGACCTAACTGACTGGGCAAAAGATTATCCCACAGTAGGTTGCCATTGCTTTCTGCAGAAGACTGGTTGCCGACCAAGGCTATAGAACCCAATATGTCCTATTATTTAACCCATAACTGGAGGGAAGAGACAGATTAATACCATTCCCAGGGGTATTTGTGCACAAGTGAATGCAAGGAATTCAACTGGAATTCGAACTCAGCTCCCCGATTTGTCGTTCCAAGTCGATATCCACTGAATATGCTTAAATTGATGCAGCTGAGACATTAAATGAGGACTTATTAGAACAGCTATGAAAATATTTATAGGAAAGACAGAAGGAAATCACATGGCAGCGGTTGTAAAATAACTGAAGCCAAGATGCCAAGACCAATAAAATTACAAACCCTTCATTGGATTTTGTGAAGAATATATATAACTGGAGCCCCTAACTAGATATGGCAGCAATATTAAATGCACAGACAAATGGTATACACAATATAGGAGTTAAGAGCAAATACCAATGTCAGTCCTTTCGACAATACTCTTTTCATCTGAGGAGGTGCTGCTACAGTGTTGCAATCTGCAGGAGCAGGTTTCTCTCATGTTATACAGTCAATGTTCTGCCCAAAGTTATTTAGTGTGACTGTGGTGGCAAAGACAATGTTCTTGGCTCCCAATTAGAAGGTTGGTACAAATGCAGTATGACAGAGGAAATGTCAACTTCATAAACTCGAAAAATGAAATATATTTTGCTGTTTTTAAAAAGTACATATAGATACAGATAGGTTGTTTTTTTTTATTTATTTACAATATTTACTTTGTTAAAGGCTCAAGAGCCATTTAAAGTAAAGGGTTGCAGAGTAAGAGGCACCACCCCAAACAAGGTAATAACTCTACCAAGACACAAGATGCCACCAAAAGTGAAAGAAAAGAAGAAGACAGAAAACTAAAAACCCAACCCCAGACTGTTAAGAGAGAAATCTCTACTCCTATTCAAAAGACCAAGGAGGAGTATGAACTGGACGATAGACAAACCTATCTACTCCTAGTGAAGAAAAAAAAAAAAATTTCTAAATGCATAATATATAAAAGTTCAGAGTTTTAGGCAATGATATTAGAAGTATAGAGTTGGAGTAGACTTTAGAAGGAACCAGAACCCCAATCCTAATCAAGAAACAAGGGATAAACCTCTATCCTTCTTCAAAAGACTGGGGAGCAGTGTAAAATGGACACTAGCTCTTAGATTTTATCTGAAAAAAAGCAAGTCAGCAACATTCATTGGCGGGACTTCAATTGCAAACATATTTTTTCACTTCAACAAATAAAAGAAATTTGAACACAGTATTTGATGTTCTGTTTCAAATTGTTATTTTGTTCCATTATTCACCAACAACAGAAACTGACTTCCAATCAGTGGTTAACTGGGACAGGAAATGGCTTGTAAATTTGAATGCCTTCAAAACAAAACTGTTCTCCTTTAATCACTATAGAGAAACTTTCTTGCCAGCAATGGTTGATGCAAGTATCCTCGAGAGCAACACACTGCACCTCATTGGCCTCATTTTTTCAACCAACCTTCTACAAATATTTTCATAGCAGCTGCTTTGATGAGCTTTTTTCTCCTGGTGCCCTGCCCACATGAATTTAAGCTTGTTCTTAAATTGTCATCCAGGTTCCACCCTAATACTGTTGAAATAGTTAAATGTAACTGCTACTTCTCAACCAGTTACTTTGATTGCTCTTCCTGCCTGTGGAATTCCCTTCCATTTACTTGCTTCCCTGATTGCTACAATTTTCAAAAATTTAAATGCAACATCAATTACCATCTTCTATCTTCTTGAATCTCATTCATCTTTTATCCTTCCTTCAATGCCCCCTGAACCCATTCTTTTCTCTCACTGTAACCCTCTGCATACTAGTGGTGGTCCTGCCTTGCTTGGGATGAAATGGTTAAAAAAAAACATTTACTCAAATTATTTTTTAGTTTACTTTGTGTTATATGGTTTTTCTGAGACAATATTGGATAGGTGATTGGATGCTTACAATTACATAGCTTCCTCTATAATCTAGCAGGTTAATAATTAAGTATTTCTTTTTGCCCATATATTGATATAGTCTCTTTCCTTATCAATGCATTTAAACCAACATTTAATCACACAGATTGAACATTATATTTTTAGATCCAAATTCAGTTAAGTTTATTGATCTACTAATTTCTGGGATTTACATGCAGACTATTGTCCTCATCATTGTTATCACACTGTTTCAGGTGTTGTACCCTCTGGCCTTCCTTTGGTGAATGTCAGTGCAATCTCCAGAGAATCCAAAACTAAATCCTTTATTCAATCTATTGGGATAAACACTTCTTGAGCCAACTCAAGTACAACAGTCTAGTGGATAAAGTGTTGGTTAGTGAATTTAGTAACATAGTAATTGTGAGTTCCAATCCAGAGCTGGGCAATGTGTACTTGGATCAGTGGAAACGGAGGAGAGCAATAACTGCACAATATTAAAAATAAAAAATTCACAAGATATCCTGAGACATGGAAAGTGGAATGAGAACCATCTACTCCTATAGATTTTGATTCTTAACTTTTTTTTTAGTTTTTAATTTTCTAACATTAACGAGAAGAAAATTGTATTTTTGTTGGAATCTTTTAAAAGCTGCTAATTTTGTTGTTGAAATATTCCACGTTTCGACCATCCTGTAGTTAAACACAGAACTGACTTTTTGTGGGAACGATTAACGAAAACAGTAACTGTGGTGTAGAGTAAATATTGCAGTAGAGCATTTGTTTGCTACGAATGTCATGAGATACTACTTATACAAGAAGGGATTAGAGAAAAGGTTCACCTGAACTGACATATCTGATGAAGGCCAGAAAGAAAAACAGCCAAAACACTGATGAGGAAGGTTGTCCACATTTCAATATATCCATGCTTTTCAGCTGAATTAAAAGCAAACATGTTTTACTTTTTTCACACTTTTAGATTGCTTTTTTTTTCCTTTTTTTTCATATTTAACTAGGCTTAGTATGATCCAAGAAAACTAGAATACAAAAATGTATTACATAAAACTTCCAAATATTTAAACTTAGTTGATTCATTTAAAATTGTATATAGCTGCAAGCCTCATAAAATAAAGTGGCAATTTTAAAATATCTGCATTCCATCACTTTGTTTATCATTTTTTATCTGACTGTTTTGGATTGAGTGTTAATGACAACAAAGCAGTAAGTTAAATTTTAATTTTAATTAAATTCTCGAAAGAGCTTTTAAAAAAGAAAAAAAATCCTATAATCCAATTGTAAAACTTATTTTAACATTTTATTTATGGGGATCATTGCATTTTTAAATACAATCAATGTTGTAAAACTTTTAAAAAAGTTAGGGAAATCCGGGAGAAGCCTTATGCGGGGGCAAAAAGGAAAGTTAATTAAAAGTGGCGGTGGGAAGGACAATAATTCTTTTCAGCTGACTCGAAAGCGGAAATATTTTCATCCTTTGTCTTTATTGTTTTTTCCTGACCAAAAAAAGAATGTAGAAATTAATGTATACAAAACAACCATTGTTCAAAATGTTGCATAATAATATCCTCATCATTTGAGTTGACATTTAAATTTACGTTCTAAATTTCTTTTTTAAAATCACGAATTAATTACAGCTCCATACAAGCAAAAATTTTTTTTTTTGTTTTGTTTTTTTGCGGGGAGGAGGCTAAGAAAAAAAGAGATTTCATTTTTCCCAACCTTTACTTATTAAAAAGCCTCAGTTTATCAAGATAAATGTAGCCCTCAAACAAACAAACAAAAAGCACACGGCGGTGGACTCTTCACGGGGTTACATATGGACTATTGGACTATGTCGAAAGTGGTAGAATTTTTTTTATTTTTTGAGAAATAAATTTGTAAACGTTTTACACAGCACACTACCAGTAACTTAGCAATAACATTTTTAACACGCAGATCATTTTGTTAATTTTTAAAAATAATTACTGAACTAAGGAAAAAATAAAATGAAAATTTGAAAATCAAATTAATATTTCTCTAAAATACAAGAGAAGAAGTAATCGATACTGAGTTCTATGGAAAAAAAATAATGTCAATGTCCAGCTAATGAAAAAAAAGACAATGAAAAAAAAGAACTTATTTATCGTGAAATAAAACTGCAAAAACAAAAAGTTTAAAAAATGAAAATACAGTTGGTAAAGTTAAAATATATATATTTTTATAAAAAAAAAAAAAAAAAAAAAAATCAAAGAAAAAATAAAATATCTAATTTCAACTTTAAAAAATAATCTTTTTTTAAATGGCTTGTAGCACTGCCCAAGCATTTTATAAACTTTAAAAAAATTAAAACCATTTTAGAAAGTTTATCCAAGCTGTGATTGTTGCTTTGTTTTTTTTACTAAGAATTTTTAAAATAGTAAATTTAGAAAAAAATTATTTACTTTTTCTTTTTGTTCCATAAAAAAACAGAACTCCTTTAAAAAAAACTGACTAATCAATCATCAAAAACAAATTTAAATGAAAAATTAATTATAAAAATAAAACTTTAGAAACTAAAATTCAAAAAAGCTATGAAATAACGACAGTAAGCGCACCTTGCTAAAAATAGATAGCATTTTTTTTTTTTAAATCATCTTTTTTTATATTCCATTGTAAATTGTATAAAGTGTGTTTTTTAACAGAAACGAAGATCCATAGAACTAAAAAATAACAAATTTCAAATTCTTGACTAAAAGAGGTTAACTCGGGAATATACTAAAATTAATTCTTCTTATCTAATTAATTAAGAACTGATAACTTTTTACCCTTTAAACCGCTGCATCTGTTACACAGCTTTTAACTTGACACAGACAATGAGACAGACAGAAAGGGGCAAACAGTCAGTCGTTATCGTAAAAAGCCACGCTCGCCGGAGGACAGGATAATCTTCGACAGACAAAATGTTAAAACTACTTTCTCTTCTAATTGCTAGTGATTATTACACAAAATAGCCGACACCAGAGAAAACACTTTAACTGAGTATTCAAATCACAGCCAAGAAATACATTCATACTTCCCGCCTTTGTAATACGAACTTTTTCTGTTGTATTTAATTCTCCCGTTTACGTGACAGACTTAAGTACAAATAAATTAAACTATGACATTTGAGAATTTCTGTTTGCAGGTGCGAGAACTGAAATGATAAAACTTTCAAAAACGATATGGAGAAAGTATCAGAAAAAGTTTTTTCCTTTTTTTTTTTATAAAAAAATACAAACCTTTTGATGACAGCCTGCGACGCCATGTTATATCCTAATTTCCAGTAACTGTTAATGACACGCCACATATCCTGCTTGAGAAAAGGCATGCGTGGGTGGTCAACAACTGGATTGAAAAAATAAAAAAAATTTACACCCACAGAAACTATCGTCGATGTATTGTATTCTTTTTATGCATTTTTTTTTTTAATGATAAACAAATAAATCATCTTCCTCTACCCAAAATAAAATTATTTTTTTGTTCTCCCACGTTTGTATTGTATTCACTCCTGTAAGGTGAGATTATGGAACAATTGCGAAAGCAAACTAAATCGGTGCTTCCATTAAATAATTCAGTATATTTTTAAGAATCTATATAAATTAATTCTGGTATTACTATTGTGACATTTGTGTTTACAAATCCATTTGCAGGAAATCTTGTAAAATTGCACAATAATTACGACATATACTTTTTGAACTTTTAAAAAATTTTTGTATCTTTTTTTTTTTTTAAATAAACTAAAGCTTACAATACATCAACTTTCCAAATATTTAAACACTTTTATTTTATTTTTTTTTTTATAGCTCGTCTCAGTTATTCTTTTGCACTCGGGGGGATTTCAATTAGGTGTTTGGTTAAAAAAAAAAAAATACTACCATGTGGTACCCATTCTTTATTTTTTTATTAGTTAGTATGAAATACAATTTAGATAGAAGTGTATTCCAAAAAGAAACAATTTATTTAAAAAATCAAATTTCATGTTACGTTTTGTCGGTAAAAATTTTCTATCTTTAGATTTATTGGCTCTAAAAGAACTGCTCTAAAATAATTCAGTCAAGCCAACTGCTTCAAATTAATTAATTTATATACTCTTTCTCTTTCTATTTATAGTCCAATCAAAAGCTTGGCTTACGTTCACGTAAATTTAAAGTTAAGATCCGTCTTTATCCCCTTTAATTGTTAAGAAGGGTCAGTGTATAACTCAGAAGACATTGAAATTTCAAACAAGAAAGGCCTACCCTAATCTCAGCTACTACAAAGAAGGGATTACGCTTCCTGGGCAATGCCATGACCTTCTTTAATGCACTAGCCGAGAAGTCTTAATCCCTTTTTTAATACACTTCTCAAAAAAAAAAGTGCAAAAGACAAACAAACATAAAAAACGATTATAATATTTATTTAAAAAATTATTAGTTTTAAACCGTGAAAATTGCAAGGTAATTCTTCAGTTTACTATTTGAATAAGCTTATGGCGAGAACTGCAATAAGATATCTGGTGAAATTCTCCTATCGTATCGTTAAATATTTGAGCTTAACAAAACATTGCAGTAACATTAACAATCATGAAAAGATTTGAAATTGACAACTTTTACCAATCAACTGAAACAGACTACTTTCTAGCGTCTTTGATGTCTTGTCTTCTCCCGCGATCAAAACGAAATAGTTCATTATTTATGAGATACTAAGTAGGAGACATTAAACACTTCTTTCTTTCAATTGTGGAATTCACCTAGCAAAGTTTATTAAAAAAGTAGAGAGGACAATTTACATATCGTATTCGTCATATTCGCAAGAAGACGTCCATGCAAATCACCACGTAACAGACAAGCACATCACCCACTTCATTTGCCATATGGCACGAACCTGAATCCTCTAGTGAGAAATTTGCTTTTTGACTCTATTCCAGTCACTTACTTTAATTTCAACTCTCAGGAAACTACAAAAACCCCTACAAGAGATAGTGAACGAAAATGAGAAGAAAGGATTAAACACCAATTACATGAAGAGTAAGTAAACATGGTTGTCAGCAAAAGGAAGAGTCCAACACACAAATTACACATTGGAGATGACAAAATCAGACAAGCACAACAATTTAAATATCAGGAAAGTGTTGTAACAAACAGTAGAATAGACAATAATGAAATCCGAAGGCACATTTGGGAAGCAAACGATCCCTTAGATATGCTAAGCAAAGTATTAAGAAACAGAAAATTTTCTTAGAAACAAAGTACTGAGCAGTTATATAATATATGGTAGTGAAGGCTAAACAATCTTCTCACAGATGAAGAAAAGACTTGAAACAACAGAAATGTGGTTCTACAGAAGAATGCTGAGGATACCATGGACCAAACAAGTGAAATACACTTGAGAAAGGTATGCATCCATCTCTTCTCCTTCCCCCATCTATGGATTAAATAGCTAGGCCGGGCTCTCTTGCCTTGAGGTAGCAACCACTCTAGGAGAAAAAAAAGTCTTAATTCAAACCCAGTCCAAAGAAGGATGTGTTTCATAAGGCTTCACCTTGCCCTCAACAACCCCATTGTTGCTACAGTACAATAAGCTACAATATGTGCAGTGTCCCTACAATCCTAATGGATTACGGAATTTGTGGCATGATCTGACATGTCTCATAGTTTACTGCTTGAGATTTTATTTCAAAATGATTGGAAAGAGTTTAAACAAACCAAAAATAATCTTTTTTTAACTTTTACTTGTCAGAAGTTTTGGAATCTAATCATTTATTACACTGTGACTTCTTTTGAGGTTACTTGATAAAAATAAAACAAGCCATTGTTGATAATTAGCTACAATGGCCTCAGCTTAAATTTGTGTAATTTTCCTTACTTTTCAACAAATTAATAAATTTATTTAATCTGCAATGTTATTGATCCTAACCTAGCATATTGACTTCAGTCCCTTTCCCACTGCCATGACCTAGCATTACTGTGTCATTTCTATAAATATTTCTATAAATATTTTTACGGTAATTGTTCTGATAAACTTTCCTCTGTTAAGTTGGAGTTGAAATTATTTATTTCTATGAGGATGCTTTGGCATGGTGTAATAGTTAACAAGCTTGTCTCACTAGCTCAATTACAACTGACTAGTGAGTCTGATCCTCATTAGGTGCCCTATACTTTTGGCACTGTGCCACATCTAAGATACGCTTAGAAAATCACTTTCCTTTATTGTACCTAGACTTTATAAATTCAAGTGCAGTACTAGAACGGCGGAAAGGTCTCGGCATTTCACAGTTGAAATGGCGAGATGTAACCATAAGATCTATGGTAACATATTTTCTATTGCATTTCTTGCTTGTGGAACTCCCTTCAAGCTTCTTGCTTCCCAGACAACTTTGATCTTCAAAAGTTTAAATGCAATATCAATCGTTATAATCTTCTTAATTCTTCTTCTTTTATTGTTCTCTCTTTTATATTCTCTATCACTAAGTAACCCCTTATATCCTAGTGGATCTATTGCTTTGCTTGGGGTGAAATAATTTTAAAAAATATGAAGCAATAAAATTAATGTATTGAAACCCCAGATTTATGCCAGAGCTTCAGGGATGCCATATTAGCTATATTCAAAAATCTTATAAAGATCACTTTTATCTTGTTCGCTCTATCATCAGCTTATGGCATATCACGTTGAATACACCGGTCCTCATGCGATCACCAAAGTTAAGCAACGTTGAGCCTGGTCAGTACTTAGATGAGTGACCACTTGGGAATACCAGGCGCTGTAGGCGTTCAGTGACAGATGTCATTGTGGTGTAGTGGGTATCAGCTTGGAAAGAGAAATCAGTGAGCCGAGTTCCAGTTCCAGTTGAGTACCCTGCATTCACTTCAGCACTGGTACCCTTGGGAAAGGTATTAATCCGTCACTTCCCTCCAGTTATGGGTTAAATAATGGGATGGGGCCTGGAGGCAACCCATCTAGTGTTGGTGTCACAACAAAAACACCCTTGGTAGCCCTGGCGAAGCATCAAGTATTCAGCTATTTAAGATTATGAATTTCGCTGCACACTGCGCCTGGGTTCCAAATGCACAGGGAATACTGGAGGGGTGTAGTGACTTCTATCTCAGCCAAGGTCATAAGACAACAACAATCATCAGTTATACTGAATCAGGGCCACCATGATTCATAGGAGTTGAAATTGGATGTTTTTACATTCCCTTTTTAGACTTAGAATCCTTAGAAATGATAAATGCTATCTTGTCTTTTTTTTTTTAATCATTTCACCCCAAACAAGGAGGTAGTGAAAGAGAATGAGAAGACTTTAGGGAGGAGAAGTGACAAAAAGCACAATAAAGAAAACAAAAAAATGGTGATTGATACTGCATTTAAATTTCTGAAGATTGTAGGAGACAGGAAAGTTAGAAATTGGAAGAGAGTTTTACTGGCAAGAAGTGCAAGAAAAAACCTATTAGAATAGAACTGATGTTTGCATCCTGCTAGTTCAACAATAAAATGGTGAGACTTGGTCGTCAATCTAGTACCATGCTTAAATTCATTGGTTGTCAATCTAGTCAGTCAGTAAAAATTCATGTAATCATGGCACCAAGAAGAAAGGCTAGTCAGAATGCGATGACCTTAGCTCAACTCAGCCCTGTTTAGGGATTCTGCGCCAACTGTAACTCAACTTGGCTCTGTTTAGGGATTCTGTCGCCGTAATGTAACCTCTCGGTACGGTCTCCGTGATGACCTTAACTCGACTCGACCCTATTCGGGGACTCCACCTCTTGTCAAGTACCTTCCACTGGCATGAGCTCACTTCCATGCTTGCCACTTCAACCTAGTCCTGACGACGGACATGTCCCTGACCAGCCAGGCGATTCTCCCAGCATCTGCAGCCAATCAACTACCACTACAAACGCCCCATTTGGACTCGACACTGGACGAGGCCAGACGCTTACCGCACCAACTCCAAGGTTGTTATTGTACATACCTCTGCCTTTGTCTCCTCATTGTCTTGGCTGTTCACACTTATTAAAAATTTAACCTTGCAAGGTCAACTTTCTCCAACGCCCCTGCAACAGGTTCTTTTCAAGAGCAGTTTCCAGTTCTACTTTGTCAGATTTGTTAAACTTGCTACTAAGACATGAGTAAATGGCTGTGTCATCTGCATAGATACCTAGGTGGGAACTGATGATATCAGGAAGGTTTTTGACAAAGATCAGGAACAGTGAGAGCCTGAGGATAAAGCCCGTGGGACCCCTGCATTAATATGAAATGAACCAAAAGGTTATAGAATGAACACAACCTTCATTACACAATTTGTTAAGAATGATTGAATTAAGCCAAATATTCATTCAGAGACACTGTAGCCTTTGAGCTTGTGGAGAAGGCCATCATGCCAAACCCTGTGAAACACCTTTGAGATATCCAGGGACACAGGCTGAGCATTGCCTTCTTATCTAAAGCTTGAGAGACAAATTCACTGGAAAAACAAAAGCCATTATTGCTTATCTGAAAGGAGGTCATAAGAAAGTAACATGCTTAACCAATTTGGCATTAGTTAGAGCCTCTAATACTTTTCTCAAAAAGAGGTAAAAGACTAACAGGTTGATAATTCCAGGGATCAGATGGCTCCAGTGTTCTTAAAGACAGGAACTAAAGCGGAGGACTTCCAAATAGAAACCTAATATTTTCCTGGTAAATTTGTTACCAAGAGGAACCAGCCCCAGAAAAATAATTTACACCTCTCTATAATGATTGGTTGCTTGCTTGCTTGCTTGCTTGCTTTGTTTTTATGGCATATCAACCTCGGCAGGTCATTTATTGCCAACTAAATTTTATTTATTTATTGCTGGTAATACCTTTTTCTTTCAACAATTTATTGTTGTTTTTATATAAGTTTTGTGTCTAGTAATACTTTTTTCTTTTCGAGTATCAAGATTCATTGGGATTTGTTTTTAAGGGCAGGGTCCTCAAGTCCTACCCTTGTTATTTAACCCATAACTGGAAGGAAGGGACAGATTAATACCTTTCCCAAGGGTACCAGTGCTTAAGTGAATGCAGGAAATTTAACTGGAATTCAAACTCGATTAGCCAATTTCTCTTTTCCGATATTCACTGCACCACAACGCACATCCGTCTCTCTACAATGAAAATAATGTAAAGTAATTTTAATGTACCAATTCTTGCTTGTGAACCCTCTAACTAAAAGACTCCCTCCCACACAAAAATGGTGTAAACTAATTTCAGTGTTTGAATTCTTAATTGCAGGAAGGTGGTGGAGGGATAACTAAAAGGCTTCCCACCCCCACCACAAAAATCATTTTCACCTCTGGCCACCATGAAAATGATGTGAACTAATTTTAGTTTGCTAATACTTGCTTGCAGCTCCATATGGTTAAATGGCTACCCCACCAGACAATCATTTCTAATCATGAAAATACTAATTTTAGCATGCAAATTTTTGCTCCCAGCCACTTGACCAACTAAAGCTGCCTTCTACACTCAAAATACTGGTGACAACCCTGTTACCTGGCACATTTTGTGTTAGGTAGAGACCAAAAATCATCTCTCAGTTGCGTCTCTGTCCTTGAAGACAGAATACGGCTCAGTTATAGCTCTGTCCAAGGACAGAGATGCATCTGAAAAAAATCAGACTAAGTAGATGCCCAGTTCTGGGGAACAGTTTCCCGAGCCTGCGTCACCCCATTACACCAAAAGGGTGAGCCAAGTGCTCCTCACCGGGGCCAGTGCAACCAGTGGTTGCAGGGATTGGGAAATTTTTGCTTCTTCGCCCACCCACACATGTTTGGGCTCCCCACGTTAAAAACTGACCTTGTGTCACATCTCGCTCCAATGGAGGCGTATGGTAAATATTTTATACCTCATCCTTTATCAAATCATAATATCTTTTTATTTTCCCTTTGTTTTTTTTTTACAGATTAACAATCACAAGTTAATACAAGCCAAAACTGCTCAAGTTTATACTTAATGTATTCCATCTCCTCTTTCCCCAACTATGGGTTAAATAGTAGGTTTTGTATCTGGAAAAAAAAAATCATCATTATCACCAAAAGTTGATTAATGCATTATTCACTCATTAAAAATTATACTTACAATCACAAATATTTCAGATTTAAATTATCCACAAAGTGTTGATAAGCCATAAAAAACAAATCAATTATTTATTAAACTGTTGTATTTCAGTTTGTTCATTTATTTCTCCTCATAAAATGCATTTTTGGCTTATATATATATATATTAATAAATGTACATATCATCCTACATCTATGGCACAACTCGGAGTTTCATATGTTATGCAATCATCAAGTGCATATTTCAAACTGACCGTTTAATAAATTTGAATTTAAGTTCACTTGGTGTTCACAGGAATTAAATCTTATAAAGTTAGGTTACTGCTTTTTTCATAACTAGAGAAACAGTTTAACTATTCTACAGTTATATGTAGATAAAAGTTTAAATTTAGAATTTTAAATTAAAATTAAAAAATAAAAAATAATAAAATGCAAGAAGAAATCAAAGAGGCGTAAATCATGACTTTTTAAAACTTAAATATTCAAAAATCCATGTATATAAAAATGTAGAGATTTTTTTAATTTAAAATAAAAACAATATAAAATAAAATAGAATAAAAGTGAAAGAAAAATTAAAAAGTAAACTTTCGAATTTTAGAATTAAAAATTAAACAATGTAAAGGGTTTAATTCATAATTGTTAAAAGTAATATTGCGGAAGAAAGAAAGAAAGAGGGAGAGAAATGGGTTAACGTATAGAGGAATCTATATCAAATTGTGTCTAAGAATTTAAATATTTTTTCTATGACAGCATGTGGTCATTAAATCACTTTTTTTATTAAGCAAATTAGGATTATTGATATGGTTTAAGATGACAAGTTTTTCTAAAAGGCATATATGACATTTCTCTCCTTTTCCATAGTAATGTTTGGATTTAGCTACGAATATTCCAGTTAATAATTGGGTTCTTACTGTTGTTTTTTAATTTCCAAAAATATATGGAAAAGGCAGTACTTTTGTTGTATTTACTTTTGCTTAAAGATAACATGTGGTTGTTAAATCTTATCTTCCACTTGTTAGAAGTGATTTCAAAGTAAAATTTAACGTCATTATCATCTGAATGATTTTGAGCTCTAAACAATTTTGGGCATACATTGGCTATTTAATAGGCAGGTTTTATTTTTTCGGCAATTGCAATTATTTTTAGAAGGATCATTTTTGCTATTAGTTCAGTGACGGATGTTGTTTATATAGGCCAAATATTTATTTGATATAATCATAGCATTATGTTGTGAAATATATTTATCTATGTTTTTAACGCAACTATAACTGACTTTGACATTGTTTTTGTTGATTTTTTTTAGTGTGGGTGAATAGTAGAAATGTTTGTGAATTAAGTTAAGAAATAATTTACCAATGTTTGTTCAGAAATAAAGACTGAATGGTGGGTTAAACCAAATAATGATACATTTACATGATTTCTGCTTATTTCTGCCTACCTTGTTTTTAATGGAGTATTCTAAACTGAGTTTACTTTTTTCTAAAGCATTAATGTATTTAATTTTAGAATTGTCAAAAATTTCCTTATTGCTAGAGTTGGTGTATATATATATATATATATATATATATATATATATAAATAAAAAAATAAAAAATAATAAAATGCAAGAAGAATTAGATATATATTATATGTCTTTTATTTTATATTTTTTTTCTTCATGTGTTTATATGTAATTTCACAAAGGTGGATACTAAAAGAGTTAGAATTCAAAAATCACAAAAATGAATAATAAATATTAATTTTTGCAATAGCTTAATATATCTTGGGACCTATTTCCTCAATAGAGATTTGGTTTTAATAATATTATTGGGGGGATATTTATTATCCACTAATAATATTCTTAAAAAATATTATTGGTGGCATTATAAATAAATACCTTCAAAAATTTGAATTAATCTTCAGCAAACTTGGACCCTCATGCACACAAAAAAACAGAGCATCAAAAGGATAATTTTCCCTTGACACCACTATTATTTTAACTACCTTCATTCCTCAGTAATATTTATTGTTTTGAAAAAGCAATATTTAGAATTGTAATGAAAACTAAACTCATGATGAAAATGAGTTTATACATTTTTTCTTCTTGAGAATTTACAACAAAAATATTAAACACTATTTATTTTTTATTAAATTGTTTATTTAAAAGAATCATTTTATATTTAGAACATTTTAAAAGCTAATACAATTAAAACTAAGCAATGCAATATTTATCAAATTTGCTTAATTTTCTTTACTTGAAAGTAAATATTCTGAATAGTTTTATACTTTAAATTAAAAAATTTATTGATAAAATAAAAAAATATTTGAAAATATTCCATATATTCTGAAAGTATACAATACTGTTGTTCCCCTTTTTTATCAATGGAAATAGTTTTTTTTAGTTCAATACATGACTACAGTGGAGGGGAGCAATCAGTAAGTATTGGATCCATTACACTAGTGGGCTCATCTTCAAGATGTTCTTTTTAATAATCAAACTATGATAGGCACTCTTCAAGAATGAAAAACAAAAAATACACATACCTGATACTTTTCTTGATCTCTTGCAGATGCTTACACATAATTAAAGGAAACTCGTCTCTTGAGTCAAACAAAATAACTTTTAGTCATGTTGTACAATTTAAAGAAGAATTCGTTTGTGTGAAGGTGAAATTTAAATATTACAATAAAGAAATCTGTGTTGATTTCAGTTTCCTTATTTGCAAATTCTCTATATATATATTTACCTAGAGCATTTAGGATTAAATTTTATAAGATTAGAATCTACTTTCTCATAAAAATTGGAAGTTAGTGTCTATCTGTCTGTCTATTATTTATCTGTACATATCTATCTATGAAGAGCTTCTTATTGAAAGGTGATTAGTGTCTATCTACTTATAGTTTTTTATAGAAAGGTGATTGGTGTTGATCTATCTAGAATTTCTTAAGGAGTGGTGATTTCATAAGTTATTATGAGTGACTTCTGTCCTCAATGAAAGTGCTACTATTATCGCTTTAACTAATATAAGCTTAGTTAGTAAATATCTATCTCAGTTTTTTCTATTCCAGTTGTTATTCTTGTTGTCTAACTCAATCTTTTCTGTTTCATTCTCTATGTATTTGTGTTCAAATCAATCTTTCACTGTACACTCAAACATTTTCCGAAGATAGTGTTTTGCCCGCTGTGATGTACTTACAATCTTAGCTACAGAAACACACGTCTAAATACTTTGACACAATAATCTGTCACTGATTCTCTCTTCCCCTGAGGAAACATATTTTACATTTTCGTTTTTTATTTTATTCAAAGTGGAGCCTGTAGGAAAGTGTCAATTAATTTAGTACCTTTTTGCCACAGAGGTGTGACCTAAATACATAGCTTACATATTTTCTCAATGAAGTAACATTTTATCCCTGACTTGTCATTCAGGTTGTTCTTACCTTTATATATATATATATTAAAGATGGGTGTTATCCCAAATCTGGCAAAAACTCTTGCATATGTTAAGTTATAAGCACCAACTTGTTGAGATTCTTTTGTTTTAAAACAAATGATTTTTTTTTTTTTACAAAGAAAAAAAAGCAAAAGATAATTGTTATAAAAAAAATGTGGAGAATTTTACTTCTTGCTTGAAAATAGTAATTTGTTCTCATGGCCATTTTCAAGTGATTTTCATTTGAATCCTTTAAAGGTTATATAGTTTTTTTCATTGAACACACATTGAATATTAGAATAACAAAAAAAAACATAATGCTTAACCTGTCTTTTATTTATTCTTTCTTTAAAATTTAAATTCGATTTTTAAAAATATTCTAAAATAGTGGCAATGATAAATATTTGTGTCCACGAAAAAATGGTGTCAAATCTTTTATTCCATTGGCACTGCTACGTACTACCCCACCCAATCCGTGGTGGTGGGGGTGATTAGACAGGCCCTGGTCAGTGATTTGTGATCCTCACTATCTTATCAAGATTTGCTTTTTTCTAACTACGTTTCCATACATTACAAATTAAACTAGGCACAACTGATTAAATTTTTTTCAGATTTTGACATTATTCTGGCATTTTTTTTTGTTTTATCCAAATCTGTGAATTTGCTTGGTTCATTCTAAGCCTTGAAAAAAAAAAAGACTATATAGAATTCTATATTTATATCAATAATGTGTTAAATTATTCAACTTTTTAACAAGAAAAATCTAAAGTTGATCTTAAAAATTGTTGCAAAACATTGTTGACTTATTTAAGATGGAATGATCCAATCTTTTATGAGATGTCTCTAATTTGTATTTAGACAAATTGTATTTATTTTCAGTTTTTCTCATTGAATTGTTCACTTGTATTGCAAACAATCCATTAATGGACATAATTAGGTTATAAAAAAATTGTATCTATATGACTATTACCTTATTAAAATTGAGATATATTAGAGTGGAAGTGCATATCATAGATTTGGAGTTGGGGGGACATAATACTTTTGCACAGGCTCTAGCTGTTTTGTCAGTACCAGATTTACATATGGGCTTCCAGCCTAGGGGCATCAAGTCTTAAGAGGTTTCCAAGGGCCCTCTAGTCTTGGGCTCCTGATAAAAGCATAAAAAATAAAGATATAAGAACAGACGAGATTTACTTATTTTCAGATTTAATGAGACTCCTTTGAACTAATTTGAAACAATTTAGACCATAAATCATCTTTGAAAAATATAACATTTTTTTTTTTTTTAGATGTTGGGAGGAAACGCATGTAATTAAGGAGCTTCCAAATTCTTTTAGACCTGGGGGCTCTTTAGACCTAAATCTGGTCTTGGCTAGTACTGTATACACTTTTTCAGTTGCTCAGCAATGTTTATTTACAAAGTTATAAAATTTGGGAACCAATTACAATATGATATTTTATAAAGAAATATATTTGAAAAAAAATCTTTTTATTCAAAATTTTATAAAAGATCAAAATATGTAAGAGAAAGAGATACTCTCAACTTATTTTAGCAAATTATTTTTTCAAAATTTATAATTACAGTTACTCGTCATTAGTTGTTTATTTAAATTTTCTTGTTCATAGGCATTTTTATAAATTTACAAATAAAAAAATTATTTTCATATTTATTTCTTTATAAAATAGTAAAAGATAAATATTTCATTATAGTTGGTTCACATATTTTTATAATCTAGTAAATATAAAAGTATTATTGTAATTAGCAATCTAATAAATAAATAGTGTTTAATATATTTGTTGTCAATTCTCAAGAATAAACAAAATGGATAAATATGTTTGGGTTTTACTGACATTCTAAAAATTGCTTTTTGAAACCATAAGTATTGCGGAGGGAAACAAATATTAATAACGGTGTCAAGGGAATACCTATCCTTTTGACACACTATTTATTTTTTGCAGACACAAAGATTAAACATTACCAAAATAGTTATCAATAAATCATTTATCTCTCAGTATTAAGCAAGCATGATATATTTTAGAGGAATATTAGAATAATCCAGAATTTATACTGAGAGCAAACCACTTGCATATAGAGAGAAAATGAATTCAGTAAATATACGAAAATAGAAAGAAACATAAGACAAGGGTGTGTCTTCTCACCAGACCTGTTTAAACTTTACAGTGAAGTGATTCTGAGGGAATTAGAAGTTCTATCAGGATTTATTGTTGGCAGCCACAATCTTAACAACATAAGATATGCAGATGACATAGTGATGATAGTGGATAGAAAAAGAAAAATACAGGAACTCCTATAGAAGGAACTAAAAGGAAAGGTGAAGAAAAGACTAAACATCAATTGTAAAAAGGCAAAATGAATGGATGCTGATAAAAAGAAGAGTACAACATGTAGATTACTTATTTGAGCTGTCATTATTAAAATACACCTTAAAAGTGCCAAATCCAGGTGCGTCGTCAGTTTATGTGGTATGGATCCATATGTGTTGAGCAAATCCAACCATGCAACAGCCAGGTCCCCTTTATTCCTCTTTGCATGCCTTATTAATTGAGACAATACTCCTATATGCTCAATGCAGCCAGTCACACCAGGAATTCCACCTTTTTGTACCACTGTATCTATAAAACTATTTTTAGCAGAAAAACAGTTAGCCATCGGGAGATCACACGAAAGAATATTTTACTTTCTGTACTTAGTAACGAGAAACATCGAAACTGCTCGATATTCATTGAGTTCTCTTCTTTTGGGATCCATATACCTTCTGCATAATGTCATTGTTCTGCAACCTTACCTCGTTGCCAGATTGCTTTAATGATCTTCCACAATTTCACGAGAAGACCTGGGCAACGCTTGTACACAGAGTAAGGCACACCACTCGGACATGGCGACAAAGCTGATCTAGCTGCTATCACTATCTGTTTAATCTCATTTAAACTTGGCACCCTCGTGTCGAACTCAACTTCTGGGGGGTTGGGTTTAATGAGACGATCATTAAATCCTAATTCCTCATCCCTTCTTGGGTCCCTAAAAGAGCTCTTCAAAAAGGAATCCACCGTGTCTTTTGGGCATGCTAATCTGCCACTCCTCTTATCTCCCAGAAGTCTTCTGGTGAAACCGAACAGGTCGGAGATAAACGACGCTCTCTTCCTGGCCTGCTCTTTCCTACGGCGATGATGTCCCTCTGCTTTTCGCATGTTTTTTAATTTCTGTCTTAAACTATCTCTCAGTTCCGAAAGGGCTGGTCGCTCCTCTTTGCAAGCTGCCTTAAATTGTTTCTTGAGGGATCTTAGTTCCTGCCTTGCTTCTCTTATCATTCCTTCTCACCTATTCTGAGTGTAGACTTTGTTACTTGTTTTGTCAATATGGCCAAAACGCTCTGATCCATAACTGATAATGAGTTTACTCATAGATTGAAGATGTTGGTCTATGTTACCCGCAGACGTATCTTGAATAATTACGCATACGTCTTCATCAAAATTGCGCCAAGCTTTCTTGTTACTTGCTGGGGGCCATTTAATCTGCTTGGATACTACTATTTCCGGCAATGGTGATGCTGGCCGTTGTGGTATGTCACCGGGACCTGCTCCACCTCCATCTTACTTGGTGTAACACCTACGCATTGTGTGTTCTCATCCACTACTGTATATTTCATCTTGGCCTGGAGTATTTTTAGGCCATGCAGATTTTTGCACGTTTTTCCGCAGCGGCACACTGAGTCAGAAGTCATTTGGGCATTTGCTGTAGTCGTAACCATTGTATCCATCCTGTCGGGAATCTCATGCTCCCTCGGGATCCCCTGGGGGTATGTTTTCAGTGATCTACTTGTAGCAAGAAATGGGAATCTCTTTACAATAAAGAGACATGTCATTAGGGGTGCAAACCCTGCAGACTCCGCTTAGCCATCTTTCCGGCTTGCCAACTGTCTCTCCAGTTGTCACTGAGTCTTTCCTCTATCGTCAACCAGACTATTCCTGGTAGTCACTGTTAATAACAGATTTAAAATTATTAAAATACACCTTAAAGTGCCGAATCCAGGTGCGTCATCAGTGTTGTGGCTCCCATGTCATTAGAAGTTTCAGGTCTCAATAAACAACAGACTTCTTCGATGGGTGACCCAACCGAATATGATCAGTATTCGGCTCGCACACAGAAAGAAAAAAAATGCTGCTAGCTTTAGGACGTGCATTATATAAGTTCCCCAGAAAAGGTAATTAATCAAGGCTTCACTTGGGCTATTTGATGTTATAGATCGGGTATGCTTGGTTGTACTGGTATTCGAGTGTTTTTTGTAGTAGTTTTGGGCCACTCATTAGCTCTATTTATCCACAACCACCTGGTGGCCTTCTCGACAGATTCCAAGATCATTTGAATCACCCGCCTTCTTTTTTGTCCAGTTATCCCTAGGCAAAATAAAGCAAGTAGAAATTTTTCATATCGAGGAAGTTTTTTTAGTAAACAATGGAAAGTATGTTACTGAAATGTGAAGACAAATTAGGATAGCAAATGATGTGTTCCAAAAGCTAAGAAAAATATTAAAAAACAGTAAAATCTTGAAATTTGAAAGGCATATAATGAGGAAAGAGTGATTAGAAAATTTGACACTCAGAGTCTAAGGAAGGCAAGAGGGACATAAGGAAACAGGAAGTAACATATCAAACAAGCTTGTATAAATTAATGGCAGATCAGGGAGTAGAAAGGAGAATAAAATAACAGACATTGCTTGGTGTTACAAAAGAGAGGAAGTTGTGGAGAGTCATAACCACCTACATCTTGAAGGGACATAGTACATGAGATGGATTTACCAGGTGCAGAAATATCTGACCTTTAACTTTGGACAGTAAAATTAAATGTTCATGTGTAACACTTTCTAAAACATAATTGTTCATTTAATACAGAATGCATGCTTGTTCGCAAAAAGGGACAGCCCAACTTGCAAATTGGAGATGGCAAATTCAAACATGTACAACAATTTACACATCTGTTTCAACAGAGCACAGAAAGTGTGGCACTGAAATCCAAAGATGCATTAGATAATGAAAGTTGCCTTCCAAAAGCCAAGCAAAGTATAAAGAAACAGGAAAATTTCATTAAAAACAAAGAAAAGAGCACTGAACTGTTATGCAATGTCAGTTCACCTATATGGCAGTGAATGATTTCCTCACAGATCAAGAAGCAAGTCGACGCAACAGAAATGAAGGATTTTGAGGGTACCATGGACTGAATATGTGAGCAATGATGAAATTTTAGAGAAAATGAAAACAAAAAGAACACTTATACTTATCATCAAGAAAGAGCTGAAATGTCTAGGACACATAATGAGGAAAAAGGGCTTGGAGAATTTCATACACATAGGATAAGTTGAAAGCAAGAAGGAAACAATGCATAATCTACCTAATGAGTGAGTAAATAGATGGTAAAACAGAATTTAGGAGACATAATGAAAAGACAAAATTTATTAAGAGCTACAATGTACAGGAAATTGTAGAGAGCCATGATCACCAATTTCCTTACGAGACACAGCACATAGAAAAAGACTTACATTTTGTCATAAAGATTTTGTAAAAGAAAAGAATATTAGTTGGTCTTAAGGTCATTCTATTACTTCTAGGTGCTTCTAATTTCTTTCCCCACCCCTTTTTTCTTGTCACCTCTCTTTAATCTTTCCAACATCCCTCAAAGGGTGGAACCACCCACGATGGAAAACCCAGCTTTAAAGGATCTCAGGACCATTTCAAATATGTCAATAGGAGTAGATAGGTTCACTTATCTGGTTCAAACTCCACCCTAACCTTTTGAACAGAAGTAAGGGGTTTATCCCTTGTTTAGGATTGGATTTCTTTTTCTTTCTAAAATTTTTTCATTCTCTTTCACTCCCAGTAGCCCCTTTAGTCTTAGAGGCATTATCACCTTGCTTGAAGTGAGCTGATTAAAAAGAAATCATAGGAACCATAAATAGTATGTTTTATTTTCATTGGCTGCTTAACACATGACTGTTTACTAATTATGTTATTTGAAAGTGGATGTGTGTGAGTGTGTGTGTTTGTGTTTGTTGGATAAGTACCAATAAGGCAAAATGCCAGGGAAGACTAAGAGATCAAATATTGTCCGATGGGACATTGTCAATAGGGAGTCAATTGATATCTTATAATAAAAAGAAAATCAATAAAAAGCTTTTCTAATCAGGACAGATTCCACAGTACATAATGTTTCCTTATAAATTTATTCAAAAGCAGTAATTTCCTCTTCTTCCATTTACAAAAAAAATGTATGACAATAAAAAAGAAAATGGTTTTGCAACATGAAATGTTAAATAAGAACAAATAAAAGAAGAGAAATAGTAATTCAGTCATGAAGAATTTTTGATAGAATAAAACCAGTCTTCAAACAGTCTGACAATATATGTCCAATGCTATTTTTTATGTAACTTTTTGTCATATAGAGTTATCTCCCTTGCACTGGTGAAAGGGAAACAGGAGGTGAAAGAACAGACCATATGAAAGAGTAACAGTATTTAGAAAAGTAAATTTCATGCATGCTATCATTTTTTTTTTATGATTTGGGTAAACTAGTAGACATACATTATCCATAATTTAGTATTAACCAATTAGAAATAACTCATGAGATATTCTGCTTAAAACTTCTTTTGTGAGAAGAATTAGTCGTTTAGGTAACAACCTAAAAAAGACAGGGCTCACTTATCCGAATAACTATTGAATATTTTGAGCAATTAAAGTTTTTTTTTATCCCAACAGGATGATTTACTTGAAAACAAAGAAAAGTGATAAAAGATAATTGCTATGTGATATCTGTCCTCCTATATGACAACAAATGCTGAATGATCTCCTCAAAGATGAAGGAGAGACTCGAAGCAACAGAAATGTAGTTCTACAGAAAGATGCTGAGGATACCATGGACCAAACGTGCAACAGCAAGGTTTTGGTGAGGATGTGTTGTATCATCAAAGAGAAGAATGAGTATTCAACACAGTATCCAGTGCTAATGGATATATACAAAAAATACAGAACAATAATTTACAAACAATTACCAAGACAAAACTTATGAGCAAAAGAGAGGAGGGTCTAAATGGTGAATAGCCGATGAAGTAAATCAGTCCGAATATTGATCTGCTTGTCGCAAATTATTAAAAACGACCCTTTAAATATATACTCATAGGCTCTTTCAGGCTATAAGCCAGTCCATTGGTTAGAGTTCTGAAAGGGTGCTAGCTACTCTACAACATGATTCAAAAGAAAAGGTAACTTATGCTTAGCATTGTGTAGAGACAGCTAAGATTTCTTGAACATGTAATGGGGAAGGAGGGTTTAGAGAAATTAAAACTCACAGGATGGATAGAGAGAGACAGGGGAAAGCAGTGCAAGATATACCTGATTGGCTTGAGCAGGTGGATGGTGGAGCAGGGTTTAGAAGAGATACCAAGATGAGAGTGACAAAGGATAGAAGCAAGTTGAAGTTCATGATTGCCTACATGCTGAAGGGATATGACACATAAAGAAGATAATAGTTATACCCTAAGAAATTAGAAGCTACATTGTGGCAATAGAATCAAAAATGCTCTGTACTTTAGAATATGTCTCACCTTAGATCATCTTGAATAGACTTTGCACACAATGTCTATCAGAGTAGCTAGATCCATGTTTAGCCTGTGGGAAGACATTCTAGGAGATGTCAGTAGCAGACCCAAAAAGTTCAGCTTGGAATGTGCATATGAGGAAAAGAACTGTATGGCAGGCATATAAATACCCACCCTAGTGACGAAATGATTCTCTAACATCCACAGAAGAATGTACAGTCCAAGCTCAGAAAATACCCCAATGCTACACATTGGTGGGCGGGGATTGAGTAAAAAAGCAGTATTTTTTTTACTATTGTTTACCCAATACAGGGCTCAAGAGCTACTCAAGGTAGGGTTACTAATTGAAATTATTATAATGGTGTAGAAGTGTGAGGAGGAGGAAGAGGTGTATACAATGAGGATATATAGGATATCAGTTAACTTTGTAGCAATTAGGGAAGCCTCTACTTGGGAGACTGTTGCATAGAGCTGTCACTATGTGGAAAAAGCTGTCTGAGTGGAACTTCCTCCTTATTAAGGGAATATGAAGGGAATGAGGATGATTTAATGGCATGTATGCAGCATAGCAGGTCCTGGCTGTGAAAGTCTGAGCTTGTGGAATTAAGGAATATAGTATATTGCCATAACAATATAACGATAAAATAATAGGAGACTAGCAAAGTTTTGTCTATAGGAAAGTGGTTGCAAAGTAGAATCACAGGCCTATATAATCTTTGTTTAACTCAACCAAGTGATTCAAGCTTGTGTTTCCATTAGTCAACATGATACAGCATTAGTGATGAAGACAGTAAGACTGATTGTTTTGAAGTGACTAAGATATTCCACTGATATGACATCATACAAGAATATCCCAATTCTAATTGACTAAAATAAAATAAAAATAAAATTGATTTTAAATTTATTTGCTAATGAAATCACATAATTGTTATTTAATATAATAATTTGTGGCTTTATGCTCCACATACTTGTAAAATCAATCTTGATCTCACGTTTTTCTACTGACATAAAGTGAACTGCCTGTATTGAATCAATTACTAGGTCTGCTACTAGGAAAGCTGGTTCACACTATGTTGGGCCAGAAATTTTTTCTCACCAATATCCATCTTGCACATTACAAAACCTACCATTTATCCATGCATCAAATATTTATACCATAACTAGTTTGGTGCTCCTGCTATATATCTTGAGATTTTCAACAAGATCCAAAGAGTCTGCAATGTTATTAGTCTTAACATGGCATCTCAAATTCAGTCACTTTTCCCATTGCTGTGATGCGGCTTTACTCTATCTTTTCTATAAATATTTTCATGGCAAGTGTTCTAATGAGCTCTTCATAGTACCTCGACCACTTTAACCTAATTATACTACTAGATTGGCAACTAGGTCTCATTTTACTAAAATATCTGCAAAAAATGATTTAAGCAGATTTTGTTAAAATCAACAATGCCTGTTTAATATTTTATAGTCAGTTAAAAATACTTGAACATAAAAGAAAAAAAGAAACTTTCAACAGTTTATTCACAATTTTCATTTGGATGTACATACTTGATGTTTGAAAATACATCAAATACAAGAAAAATTAAACAGAGAGACTTTGAGGATTGAATTTAATCAGATATGTTTAAATGAATTCTTGTTGCCTAATTATTACTTTATTCAGGGCTGTTTCCCCCTTCCCACCAACAACCAGGGTGTGGAGAAACCTGATTGGGTGCCCATGGAGTGCTTTTTATCAAAATTTGCTTTTTTCTACCTACATTTATATACATTACAAATCAAACTAAGCACAACTGACGATGAAAAATTTAAGCAGATTTTGACATAATTCTGGAGTCTTTTTCTTTGTCCTAATCTGTGAATTTGTTTTTCTCATGCCAAATCTCAAAAAACACTATAACAAATATACTAATTTTTATCCATATTGTTTAATGTGTTCAAATTATTCAACTTCTTGATAAGAAAGATCTCAAGTTGATGTTAAAAACTGCCACCAAACATTGTTGATTTATTTAAGGTGGAATGACATTTGTATTTAGATACATTGTATTCATTTTCATTTTATCTAAATTTGAATTGTTTGCCTGTATTGGATATTATCCATCATTGTACATAGTTACAATAAAATTTGTATTTTATATGAATACTACCTTATAAAAATTGAGATGTAGTAGACTGTGGAGGCTATCATAGATTGGGGTGGATGGCATGACACCCTTGCACCAGCTCTGACTTTATTTAAAGAATTATTTATAAATATTTAATGTTAAGAGAGTCACGACTTCTCACACTTTGAAAGGACATGACATAAAAGGGGCAATGAAAACAATAAAAGCAATGACTGTCCCAAAGTAGAGGAAAAGACATTTTGTTTATATGACATTATACAAAACTAGTCCAGTTCTAAATGTCTAACAGAAACAAAAACATTTGTTAATTTCATCCAATTTATTTATTTCTTGCATAACAAAAAAAGAACCAATTAGAGAAGAACAGTCCTCAAAAAAGACAACATCCTTTGGAAACACCAAAAGTCCAACAGAAGAGACAAAGAGAGCCCAAAGACAGGGCTCTCTATCCCCTGAATCCTCTTACCCTACCATGCGATGGCTGCAGATGTCTCTTCAGATCCAACATAGGACTCATTTCACACAGAAGGAATTGTCAATGAGTACCTCTATATGTGGCAACAAGTTCTGACAATAAAATGAATGAACAGACAAGAAATCTTTTAGTAGAATGGTATTGGTAATATCAGCCATTTATTTTATACAGAAATATTTCGCATTCATTGGCTTAAAAGCCAGTGTTACTCTACTCAAGTTATGCTTTTCTTTGCTTTCTGGCCATTGGTCAGGGATCAACATGTAGTATCTGTTCTTATCAATTCTGTTGGTAATATTAGCTGTTTCCTTACATGAAAATATTCAGCATTCATTGGCCAAACAACCAGTGTTACTCAAGTTATACTTCTCTTTACTCTGGCTCAGACTGCAATCAAAGTGTAGTATCTGCTCTTGGGCAGACAAAAAAAATATTCTCTGAGTTGTATTTCTGTCTTCAGGTAGAGTACGACTGAAAAAATATTGAGAGGTGCCTTGGCTCTACAAAACAGTTGCCCATGGTAGTACTTCCCTCATTGTACAAAAGGCATTTGGGAGCAGTGAGGTAGGGGTGAAACCAGTAATAATTCTGATGCCCGTGCAAACAAAGGATGAAAAATTTACAAAAATTGTCAAAATGTATGCAATCATGGCTCTCCACAATTTCTAATCCTTTGTAACTCCTAAAATATTTTGTCTTTTTGTTATCTCTCCTAAACTTTGTTCCGCCATCTTAGGTTATACATTGTTTTCTTCTGTTCAATATGCCCTGTGAGTATCAAATATTCCAAGCCCTCTTTCCTCATTATGTGCCCTAGAAATTTCAACTTTTGCTTTCTGATATTACATATAAGTTTCCTTAATATTTCCATTTTTTCTAAAACTTCCATTGCTTCAAGTCTTTTTCTCATCGTTTCTCATCGATTGGCCAGTATTCACTACCATATAGGAAGATTGATATTACGGAACATTTCAGTACTCATTTTTTTTCTAACTAAATTTTTTTCTTTCTTAATACTTTGCTTAGCTTATGGAAGTCATCTTTTGCTATCCCAATGTAGCTTTAGATTTCAGTGTTGCATTTTCTGTCCTCTGTTAAAACATTTCCCTGACATTTAAATTGTACTTGTTTGAGTTTGGTATCTCCAATTTGTAATTTACATGTTGGGCTCTATTTTTTGCTAACAACCATCCATTCAGTTTTTTGGCAATTGATGTTTAGTCCTTTCTTCTTGCTTTCTTTCACTATCTTCTGTAATAAGTTTGGCCCCATGCATAGCATCCATATGTAAGTTTTGACCTGACAAGACTAAGAACATTACCCTCATTTACAGGTTGATCTTTTGGTTTTGTAGTATCTTGTGGTGTTGGGGAAAACTACCTTAGTCTTTGTTCAGTTTCCTTATCTCTTGTACTAAATTTGTTATAAATGATCCATACATTGAAACATTTCAAATATTTTAAATGTTTGATATTTACCAATTCCACATCCTGAATTTTTATGATGAATTCAGGGTACGTACAATCAGTGCTTTCCTTCCAATTCTAGATTTTAGTTTATATTTTAGAAAGGGCATTTTTAAAAAGAATTGTTATTCACTGGTAATAACTTGTGGGCTTATTTTTCTTTGTTGCTTAATATTTAATAACAATTAATGGAAGAAAGTTGGAAATATAACCAATTGAAAGAAGCTAAGTTGAAGATGGGTTTTTCTTCATACTATGTTCTATCAGGTTGTAGGTTGATTTGTTGATTTTGTTTAGCAGCGTATCAACCTCTATAGATTATTTAATGCCAAAATTCAAATATTTTGAACACAATCTTATGTCTTCAACTATAGATAAAATGTATTGTTGGTCATTTTGCTATAAAATTTATTGTTTGTTATTTTGCTATAAAATGTGCTGTTAGACATTTTACTATAAAATGTACTGTTAGTTATTTTTCTGTAAAATGTATTGTTGCTCATTTTGCTATAAAATGTATTGTTGATCATTTTGCTATAAAATGTACCGTTGTTCATTTTACTATAAAATGTATTGTTGTTCATTTTGCTATAAAATGTATTGTTGATAATTTAGCTATAAAAGGTATTATTAGTAATTCTGCTTTAGAAATGTATTGTTGATAATTTTACTATAAACAGGTATTGTTGATAACTTTATTGATAAATGTATTGCTTATAATTTTACTATAAAAATATATTTTTATACTTTGATAGTGCTTTGTTTTTGGTCGGAAGTTCATTATTTAAAGTCGGAAGACTAACAGATGCTACTACTCTGGGTCAGGGTGGACCTGAGAATAACAGCAATTAAGAGGTTGTTTTATGCTTCTCAAAACCTCCAATCTCCCAATCATAAGGCTTGCTGCCAGATGTAGTTTATCATCATTCAGGATGTAGGTAATCATTTCTCTCCACAGATTCATTTATTATTTGTGAATTCAGTTGTCCTTCTTCTAGACTGGCTGCCAGCCAAGGCAAGAGAGTCCAAATCTGACCTGCTATTTAACAAATAATTAAATGGGGAGAGAAAAAAAATGGATTCTTACCAGACGGAAAGACATTTGTGTGAAAGTGAATGCAACAGATTATGCCTGAATTTGAACTCACCTCATTGATTCCACTCATATGATGCACTCAGTTCATTAAACTGAAGATGCTAGTTTAATTGGATGACTGATTATGAGAATAGCAGGCAGCTGTTGAGAGATAAGTGGAAATGAGTTTAAATATCACTCGGGATTCTTTATTTCTAATCCACTCTGATGACTAATATATGCGAAATTAAAATTCTGAAGTTGAAATAGACTAAAAGTAAAAAAATATAAAATTAAAAAATACCAGACAAAAATGTATAATAATTATAGACAATGTCATTTACATGTCTTCTACATTTTGCATCTGGTATCATCTAGTAAATAAACCTGTCTCACTTTTTCTCATATCATAGCCTAGGGGTAGAATCACCGACTGACACCAATTCAGTTGGGTTTCAATCCTGGGTTAGGAAGTGAACAGAGTCTAAGCCGTACTGATGAGCTGTAATACAGCGAAACAGATCTGTCTGCAGATGACTATAGTATTTACGCTCTCATACCCTGATTGAGCACTCTGGAAGAGTGGGAGGCTTTGTAAACAGTAGCTACCCCGGCATATACACATCGCTCATTCGATACTCTAGCTATTGGGCATGTTTATACGCACTAAAAAGCCTGCCTTCTTCTACCGGACGCTTGTGGCCTAGGGGTAGAATCACCGACTGACGCCAATTCGGTCGGGTTTCAATCCTGGGTTAGGAAGTGAATGGAGTCTAAGCCGTACTGATGAGCTGTAATACAGCGAAACAGATCTGTCTGCGGATGACTATATATGTATATATATATATATATATATATAGATTATCCTACATCTATGGCATGACTCAGAATTTCATGCATTATGCAATCATCAGGTGCATATTTTGAACTGACAGGTTCACTCAATGTTCAAGAGAATTAAATTTTATAAAGTTAAGTTACTGCTTTTTTAATAACAAGATAAAAAATTTCAATATTCTAAATATAAATATTTTATTAAATATCCTATAATTTAAATATTCTTTGTAGATAAAAATTTTAAATTTAAATTTAAAATTCAAAATTAAAATATAAACTAAAAATATTAAAAATAATAAAATGCAAAGAGAAGAAATCAAAGAGGTGTAAACCATAAAATGTAAAAATGTAAATATTCAAAAATTACATGTAGATAAAAAATTTAAATTTTTAAATTTTAAATAAAAATGAAAATAACATAAAATAAAAATTAAATTAAAAAGTAAAAAGTAAAATTTAAAATTAAAATTAAACTGTGTAGGGAGCAAAATTTAAAGTGGTGGGGAAAAGAAGAAAGAGAAAGGAAGGGAAAGTAATGAAGAAAGAGAGAAAGAAAGGGGCTAATGTAGAGAGGAATCTATATCAGGGGTTTTCAAACTGTGGTCCACAGACCACAGGGCGTCCACAAGGATAATGATAAGGGGTCCGTGGATTAACTCATCACGTGAAATTCAAAGTATAAATTTGCAATGTCTGGATATTTATTTTTACTTATTAATGTTATCAAATGAAAATTTAATTTCATCAATTTAAAGTAAGCTTTAAACCAGTTTTTACTACGCTAATGCAAAACATTTATCAAGTGTAATGAAAGCTTTAAAACTAATCCATGGTCCTGGAGCTCAGACTTTTTGGATATTGGCACGAAAGACTAAAAAACAATAGTTGTTTCCAGTTAAAGCAAAACCATAGACTGAAAGAAAAATGAATGAATGTAAGTCAAATTTTCATTTCCTGGTATCGATATCAAATAAGTTTTTTTTGTTGTAAACTGAATTTTTGTTGTAAACTGAATTTTGAAGGCTAAATAAGTCCTCTGAGTAAATGGCATCATGGCTGAGACTAAGAACTACAATTATACCTACTTAGAGCCAAATCCGAAGCAAAATCTAAAATAAAAGGGCTGAAAAAAATGAAGACATACAGGCAGATAAACAGACACACACACACACACACACACACACACACACACACACACAAACATCTTGCCTTTTATATATATATATATTATCGATTTTCAGCACTATTGTAAGAACTGCAACCTTGAAACTTCTGAATATCATTTCTTATGTCTTTGTCTATGAGTGTATCAAATTTGATTAAAATCGGACCATTCCTTCTATAACCCGATTTTTTCAATTATCAATTTTCGATATTTATCGGGAGTACCTCAACACAAAACCTAGCTAAGAACACTCATAGGTGCTTATAGTGCAACTGTATATATTTTCAAGAAAATTGGTTCAGCCGTTTCGGAGTCTATAGGTAACGGACACACACACACACACACACACACACACACACACACACACACACACACACACACACAAAGTTCCATTTATAAATAAGTTTAGATTTAGATTTAGATTTTTAGTAAAAATTTATGTATAAATTTCATAAGCATTTATAGTGGGTCCCTAGACTAAAACTTGAAATATAAAGGGGTCACTAAGTCAAAAAGTTTGAATACCCCTGATCTATATCAATCAGGGTCTAAGAATTTAAGTATTTTTTTTTATGACAGCATGTGGTCATTAAATCACTTTTTTATTTTTCTAAAAATAATTGCAACTGCTGAAAAAATAAAACCTGCCCACTGAATGGCCAATGAATGTCCGAAAGTATTGTTTATAAAGTTCAATTTCACTTAGATGATAATGATATTAATTTTACTTTGGAAGCACTTCTAACAGGTGTCTTTAAACAACAGTAAATACAGCAAAAGTATTGCTTTATTGATACATTATTGGAAATTAAAAAATAACAAGAACCCAATTATTACCTGGAATATTGTAGCTAAATCCAAACCTTACAATGGAAAAGGAGATAGATGTAATCTATGCCTTTTAGAAAAACTTGTCATCTTAAACAATATCAATAATTCTAATTTGCTTAATAAAAAAAAATAAAAAGTGATTCAATGACCACATGCTGTCATAGAAAAAAATACTTACTTAAATTCTTAGACCCAGATTGATATAGATTCCTTTGTACATTTACCCTTTTCTTTCCCTCTTTCTTTCTTTACCCTGTAATTATGAATTAAACCCCTCTATTTTTTGCTCCCTACACTGTTTAATTTTTAATTTTAATTCTAAATTTTACTTTTTAATTTTTTTATTTCATTTTTATTTTTATTTAAAATTTTGATTTTTTTATCTCCATGTAATATTTGAATATTAAAAATTGGACATTTTATGATTCTCCCTGCATTTCATTATTTTTAATATTTTTTAATTTATATTTTAATTTTAATTTTAAATTTTAATTTTTATGTACATGTAACCTTAGAATATTGAAATTTTTAATCTTGTTATTAAAAAAGCAGTAACTTTATAAGATTTAATTCCCATGAACATCAAGTGAACTTAAATTCAAATCTATTAAACTGTAAGTTTGAAATATACAACTGATGAGTTGCATAATGAATGAAACTCCGAGTTGTGCCAAAGACAAAAGATAATATTTATATTTATTAATAAATATTTAATACAGCTCTGTTCATACACTGAGCACTGTTTTATTTACACCTGAACAATAATACTATACATATGTGCCCCCTCATAAGTATATTTATTAATTCATGTCACTATATATGCATACATATATTTATTTTTTTCTACTGGTCAAGTCAGTCTAAAGCATGTCAGATCTAACAATGTTTTCTCCACCAAAGGGGGATGAAAATTCAAAGAGTGCACATTTTTCTTTTTGATATGTTTTCTAAACTATTAAGGGTGGCAGACAAACATAATTAAATACACTGTTTAAAAAATAAACATAGCATCTACTCATATTTGAGTATCACCTGAAAATAATGTTTAAACTGATAAAAAATCTGTCAGATTAATAAATAAAAAATCCATTTCTTCTTTAGAAATTGCTTTGTAAAACTGATACAAAACTGCACTGATATGAACTATCAGGAACCTTGAATAAGAAAAATTGTGCTTAAAGACAACAGCCTTGCTTGACTGACAATACCATTTGCAGCTTAGTCAGTTAAAAGCACTTTAGAACCAATGACAGTTTCTCTTGCAAAGGGGGTCACAAGTTTGGATTCTATTAGCGGGTAAATCTTTTTAGTTTTACAAGCAACGACGAGGTGTTAGAAAGAATGGCAACAAAAAGGAAACTGATGCTGAGCATCAGGAAGAGACAACTGAAGTTCCTGGGACATGCAATGAGGAAAGAGAACCTGGAGAACCTGATACTGACTGGTTAGATAGAAGGAAGGAGAGACAGAGGAAGGCAGCGGATAACATATTTGCAGGGTCTGATCAGGTGGATGACAGAACGGGGGTTGCCAGGAGCAACAGGAGCAAACATACTAAAAGCCACAAGGGATAGGGAGACGTGAAGAGCCATGATCGCCTACGTCCTGAAGGGACAGGGCACATAGAAGAAGAAGAAGAAGAAGGATTTTTAGATATTCAGGTTGGGAGATGAAAATAAATATACTATTTTAAAATAAACAGAGCATCTATTCAAATATGCATATCCACTAAAAATCCTGTTTAAACTAATAAAGATCTGTTAGATTAATAAATAAAAAGTCCATTATTTCTTTAGAAATTACACACATATATGTGTGTGTGTGTGTGTGTGTGTGTGCACATGCATCCATGTTTACAAGATTGTTTGTATTGTTATTACTTTAAATATTATATTTACCACATAGCCATGTTTCAAATAGAAACCCCATTTCTTATTTGAAATGGTATGTATTAGTTTTACCTAGAATGCACACTCAAAAAAAATAAAGAATATATATATATATATATATATATATATATATATATAAATATCTGGTGATGTGTTTTTATTAATTTACATGAGCATTGAGGAATGACTTTTTCTCTATGTATGGGTTATTCCTATTTTCCATCATACATATATTGTTCAGCTATTTTATAAAATTCATTTAGCATATGTGTGTATATGCATATGTATACAAATATGCATGTGTGCATGTTTATATATGTACAAGCATCTATCTGTCTATATTTATCTCTCTCTCTCTATATATATATACAGACATATGTGCATGTTTATATATGTATATGTACATGTGTGTATGCATGTATGTGTGCATATGCATGTGTATATATATATGTGTGTGTATATAGATGTATGCTTTTATGTATGTGAAAAACAGTAGCTACTCTGGCATGTACGCATCGCTCATTCAGTAAAATGAATTAGAGCACTCTAGTTATTGGGCGCGTATAATGATAATATATGCGCTAAAAAGTCTGCCTTCTTCCACCGAACGCCCATAGCTCAGAGGTAGAATTGCCTACTGACACCAATTTGGCTGGGTTTCAATCCTGGGTTAAAAAGCAATCGGAGTCTAACTGTACTGATGAGCTGTGATACAGCGAAACAGATCTGTCTGCGGATGACAATATATATATATATATATATATATATATATATATATATAGAGTGCGATGGATGAATTGTCAGCTAAATGAAGCAAAATAAAAATAACACTGACATCTCATTTTAACAGATATATTTCCAAAAATTATACAAAAATATCATTAAATACTAAAGAGTAAATTTATTCATTAAAATTGCCATTGGCTTCAACCATGGCCTCCAGAAGTATTCAGAATCTCTTGCATCTCTTCTAGGCAGTTTTCTTGTTTACATTGGTGAATGCTTCTATAACCCTTGCCTTCAATTCATTTTTGATATTATATGGACTTTTGTTAATCTCTTGCTCAACTGGCACTTAATAGGTGTTTGCTGTCTGGGCAGTTAGGTGGCCAGATGTAAAGGATAATGTGGTCGCAGAAATTGTCTGAGAGCCATGACTGGGTTCTCCTGCTTGTGTAGTTTGGTGCAAAGTCCTGTTGCCAGAGAGCAGCACCACCTCCTCTATGTACGTCTCTGTATTGAATCAGAGGCCCTGCATAAAGATGACGAGTGAGCACTTCAAATACTTTTATAATCACCATTAGACTCATTCAACACTTTCTGAATCCTCTATACTGTCCTCAGATTGACACTCAAATACTCTGAAATGTTCATATTGGATTTTCTGGAGCAAATGCCAAACAGTACAGCATACTGTTTCTGAACTTCTGGCAGAGTGAATTGCATCATGTGCTCTTTTTCTCATAGACGGTGTCCAACTGACCCTACTATACTTGCAGTAGACAAAACCAAAAAGAAAAAAATGCACATGCACAAAATTAAATTATAACAAAACGACAATTTACCTATCGCAGCCTGTATATACATATTAGTATGATGGCCCTATCCCAGATACTGTGAATTTGTAAAAGAAATAATACAAGTTGTATTAATTATCTCTCTCTCTCCATATATATATATATATATATATATATATATATATATATATATGTACTTTAAATGTCAAAAATTATCTGCATTATACACATGTTATGCTGAAAGTGCAGATAATTTTTTTACTTACCCTCATATATATATATATATATATATATTTTTTTTTTTTTTTTTTTTTTTTTTCATTAGGAAAAGAGTTATTTCTGCAACCTAGGTTTCAACCTTTCAGTACCTTCAGGCAATTTACAATAACTGATTTTACCATTTTTCAAATGCTCGATTAGAAAAGCAGTAATATTAGTTATTGTAAATTACCTGAAGATACCGAAAAGTTAAAACCTAGGTTGCAGAAATAACTCATTTTCAAATTAAAAATATTCAAAATTTATACAATATAATAGCACCTGACATTTTGCAATAGGGCCAAAAGTATTTAACACTTTTTAATACAACTGTGTACTAGTCTAATTTAATTATAACCAAAATCTAACTAATTATATATATATATATATATATATATATTTTTAAACGAGTTATTTTGCTACCCAGGTTTCTACCATGAGTTGTGTTTTCAGGCGATTTTTAATAACTGATTTTATCTTTTACTGTTTTTCTTTCTCTTGTAACGGTGTTTTATTTGAACGTTCACATGGCAGAGAATTTATGAACACGCATTCAAACGAATTATGACGTTTTCGTCCATATATGCATAAACATGTCTGTTTATGTGCATGTGTGTATTTGTAATAGTCATATATAATGTTTTCAAGTTAATAACATCCTTTTAAATATATTTTTACTTATTGTACTTAAATTTAAATTATTTCTGATATGACTTAAAAATGTTGACTACATTTTATGGCGTCATGATAATGAAACTTCATTAAATTGTTCTATTGGCAACTGAAGATTTTTAAAAATGCATATTCCTTATCCTCCTACAGCTGTATTTTTTTTTTTTTTTCAGTTTTAAATGAGCCATGTCTCTTTGTAGAGAGATACTTTTGTGTAAACAACATTATTTCTAGCACCACTGAAATTAATATTAAACTTTAAAATTAATAAAAAGTGGTTTGAAATTCTAGTCAATACTAGAAATTTTCAAAATAAACATTTTGCAAAAATAAAAAAATATTGTCTTTTACTAAACGAATTTCATTAATGTCGACATAGTGTATTTTCTACCGCATAACACTGAGCGGCATTTAATACACAGCTATAATTTGGCAAATATTATTTAAAGATAAACTAATTCAACTGATAATTCATTCAATATTATGAGGGACTGCCTGATGGGACTTCTTAGCCTAACCCATTTACAAAAACCTGAATGACGATAAAAACTACATCTGGCAGCAAGGCATCTGATCGAAAGGTTTTGAGGAGCATGGAACCACCTATTAATTGCTGTGGTTCCCAGGTTCACCCTGATGCAAGATCACCTGTTACAACCCCAGCTATAGGCAAATAGTTACCCCCCCCCCCCAAACTGGGGTCAAAACACAATGAAATAAAAAAAATACATTTTTATAGTAAAAATACAAGCAGTACATTTTTGCATAAAAAAGTATTACCAGCAATGAATTTTTGAAAAAAACATACTCGCAGTAATATATTTTTGAAAAAAGAAGTATTAATAATATTTAACTCCCAACAAACACCCTGTTTACAAAAGAAAATGTCAATGAAACCTGATCTCCAACAAACTGATTTATTACAAATAATACATTTTCTATTCACACGAACCTATCCTAAAAATCTTGTCAGCATTAATTAACCCATTGAGATTGATATGCCATGAAAACAAAAAATCAAACCAAAAATGACCAAATGGCAGAATATCAGAGAATTTTTTGGGGGAAGGGCTTTTTTGATTCATTATGCTTGTAGTAGCTTCTTGTATATTATATGAAGACATTTTGACAATTTAAATATTTTTTTAATTATATTGTGATCATTTTTAATTTTGTAATTTATTCTGGATCCAGAAGAACATTAATTAGTCAAACATGGATATTTCGGTGTTAGTCTAAAAAAAAAAAACAGTAAGTAAAAATCATACAGGGTCATTATTTTTGGAGGTTATTTTTTTGTAAAATAGTTTGTCTTAAATGTTGAAAAATGCAGTAACGTTCTGTCTCAAATAGTTTTTAAAGATGTTTCATTATTACTTTAATTAATAGTTTAATATAAAATATTTTAAGTATATTCTAATTACTGGCACTTTCTTCACACTTCCAAGATAAACAATTTGATTGCATGTTACAAATTTGAATAAATTCAACTAAGGGAGATAACTTTAACTTTTGGGGATTTTACAGTTTGGCAACCAAGGCATTTATTTTAAAATATTTGGGGGAAAAAGTTAGCTTCGCTGTCATTATTATTATTTTCGAAGTTCAAATATTTTAACTTTTTAAACAATTAACGTTACTTACCTGACACAGTAAACTTTGTTCCCTGTCATTTTCATTTTCTTTTTGTGATAGTATATTGTTGTTATTTTTATTTTTTTTAAGTACAAAGCAAGCTTTTTTACAAATAAAAAAGTTGTTCTGACATTGATTTTGTGCCAATTGGAATAATGAGTTGTTCAAGTTTAAATCATACCAAAATCTTGCTGCTTTTAGTACGCCTTCCAAGCCAGATAATTTTCCCCCCAAAATGTGATATGCATAACAAGAGCCAGGCGAATCTTTCTGCTTGTCACAGTGTCGTAATGATCCTTTAACAATTTCTGGAACTTTCAATTACACAATTTACACATCAAATGCAGTGAGGGAGAAACTCAATTCAAATTAGTTCTTACCTGACTGACCACAGAATTCAGTGACAAAACCAGCAAATATCTTTTAACTTGGCTCCCGGGAAAAACAAAATAACTAAAAAAAAAAAAAAAAAACGCTACTTTCAATCCTTTTTCTGTTGTAGGCCAAAATTATTGTCAGTGGTCTCAAATCAACATTCACTGTTTTTTTTTTTACGTTTTTTATTCACCACCCACTCTTTCTCTCTTATTCATTTATTCTCTCTCTATCTGTCTGTTGATTACAGAGTCAACTAGAAAAACTACTAATAGTCCATTGTAAGATACAGCAGGACCCCATTTAAGTGGCAACCAGCCAAACAGGAACAATAAGTCTGACATTTTGCAATAGTGCCAAAAATTAAAAAAATGCGTACCAAGGGACTTATCAAAAGGGGCCACACACACAGATACAGACAGATACACACACACACACACACACATAGATTTGATCTTGCATATCTATCTACACTGCATATTGTTTAAAATTTGCTGTTTATGGCAGAACAATGTTTAATAGTGGAGATAGAACATTTGTGAACATAGTGACTGTGTGGACATAAAATTCAGCACTGCATAGTGACTGTCTGTTTCACATCTCAAGTAATCTTCAAACCATATCTCATTACTCCATACATAGGCTCTATATATGGACAACTGGTAATCTATTTGAAGTAGAAGTAAAAGGGAATTGGTCATTATGAGGTTGGATTTTTTTATTTTATTTTATTTAAAGCTAATGTTTAAGACTGTTCATTGTTATGACCCTGAGTTTGTTTAATTTAATAATTTATTTTAATTTTATTTTATCGTCTTTTGTTTATCTTATTTAGTTCTGAATGTAGGTATTCTAAATAAAGTTTATGAGGTTTAAGTCATGAGATACATTTTGTCTTTTTGGTCATGTAGGTAGCATAGCAGGTATTTGTTTTGTGTGTGCATTTGAAAATGAGATCTGATCTTTTGTTAAGCAAAATGCTCTGGAAAGGTTATTATTGCTGTTTTCTCTTCTAGGCAAAGGATGCATTGTTTGGCAGTGTTGTTGGAAGCCAGTGCTGTTTTTCCATGTTATTTTTGGTGTGTTTTGGTTTTGAGTTTTTGATATTCTATATATGTTTTTAGAGTGTTAAGAATTGTCAGTGAAGACAGAGAGAAACAGTGTGGACATAGAAATCAACACTGCATGGTGATTGTCAATTTTATATCTTAAGTGACTATCAAACTATCTACTTAAATCTGCAAATGTTATACCTCTGATAATGAGCTCTCTTAACCTATAAATACAGCAAATTTTAAACATATATATATATATATATATATATATATATATATATATGAACAGAATAAGTAAAGAACAAGTAGGAAAAAGTGTCTTAATCTAACATGTTTCACTTGTAACAAGCTTCTTCAGAGATTTATTAAAGAAGAATGATTTAAAAATCCAAGAGACAGTATGTTGATTGAAGTATAGTTTCATTGGACAGATATGTGTGACATGTGATAAAACAATGGATGAATATTAAATATTGAAGAAAAAAACTTGTGTCTGTTTAACTGTGTGTCAACGTGTCTTTTTAAATACAGTAAGAGAAATGAGTTATGAATGTATGCATTGAAAGAAATCATGTGTGAATATGTGCATTTATGAGTCAGTAAAGAGGTATGTACATGCAAGATAGCTGCAAATATATATATATATATATTTGCAGCTTCTTTGTATTTTATCAAGACTCTTTCACAACTCAAATAAAACCCAAAAAATGAATATTATTAATAATTGCAATACCAATATAAAACATCTCAATTGGAAATTAGAAAGACAATATGAAAAGTTTAGTGGGCAAACTTTTAATAGTCAGAGACTGAGAAAATTTAAGAAATCTTTTGAGATTGTATCTATCAGGGAAGCAAGTATATAAAAGGAAGTTCCACAGGTGAGAAGTGCAAGAAAAGAAACTAATATAGTAGAAGTGATGGTTACATTTGACTATTTTGACAGTAAAAGGGGGGGACATAGTTGCCAATCAAGTAAGTTCATGTGGTTGGGACACCAGAGCAGAAGCCATGAAAGTATTTGCAGAAAAGACAGAGGGAAGCCACATCTTGTTGGTAAGATTGTGACTGAAGTCAAACTGCTATATCCGGATTGATTACATTTCAGATCCTACTCTGGATTTTGTTGAGAAACCCCAGATGAATAGCAGGGGTCACTCAACCAGATATGGCAACAGTATTCAATGCACTGTCAAATTGTAGATTTATAAATATGTAAGATGGATTCTGACAAAATTTAATAACATTTTTAATATTTCTGTTGCTAGTGACACCATTAATAAGTGACAGAGGACAGTGTGTAACCATGAAAAAGACTTCTGTCAATATCCAGAGTCACTAATCCTTTCCAAATAGTTTGACTCATGCAAATCTTAAATCCATGATTTATTTGCCATTTATCAAAATACAGAAAAAAAATTCTCAAGACGATAACACTGCAAAATAAAAGTATTAATATTGATCGAAACTTGATGGGTTTATAATCTACTTAAATTTGTTATTTTTAAATCTAATTTTTGATAAAACCTGACAGCATGGTTTTGTCAGTGAATTTCATAGTCATTCTAATTTCTAACTGAGATGTTTTATGTTGGTATTAAAATTATTAATAAATTGTGCAAAGTTCAGGAAAAAGAGGATAATGAGATTCTAATTATGGTTTTATGAGTAAATGAATAAAAAGAAATCAGTTAATTTTTTTATTAATTGTTCACACAATGCAAGGCCAAAGAGGCACTCATGTAGAGCATTATAGAATGAGATTGTGATGTGAACATAAGAGAAAGAGAAGTACAGATTGTGAGGATATGTAGTACTCTTATTAGTACAGAATTTTATTATGACAATATAAACAGACATAATTTTTTTAAAAATCAAGCACAGAAAAACTATAACTATGATAATAGTTATAAAAATAAGAAAAAAAAGAAGAAAAAGGCATGAGGTTGTGTAAGCTAGATAACAGTTGACCCTAGACTTGTTTAGGTTAAGATTGTAGTGATCAGAGAAGCATCTTGTACCTATTCTTGAGAATAATCTGTCTGAATGGAACTTGCTCTTTACTAATAGAATATGAGTGAAGTGGGGATGATTTGTCCCAGCATAGCTGGTGCAAGGGTGTCACACCTCTAACAGATCTAAGATACACCTCTTCTACTATACTCCTTCTCAATTTTCATAAGGTAGTATTCATAAAAAATATAAATTTTATTGTAACCAAATTATATACAATAATGGATCATATGTAATATAGGTGACCAATTCAACTAGAAAATTTCAAATAATTACAGTATCTAAATACAAATTCAAAACATGTCATAATAGATCATTCCATCTTAAATAAAGCAACAATATTTTGTGGCAGTTTTTAACATCAACTTGATATTTTTCTTGTTAAAAGGTTGAATAATTTTGACATTCAACATTATCAATAAAAAATAGTGAAGTTTATAGAGTGTTTTATTTAGATTTACCCTCCCTCTCCCACTGAATTACATTAAAATCCACCAAATTTTTTAATCCTTTAATAATCAGTTGTAACATGCATAAATGTAGATAGGAACAAGCAACTTTTGTTAAGATAGCAAGGGTCACAAAGCACTGCTCAGGGCCACCAATCAGGAGTCGAGGGTTTGAACTGATGAAGCTAAGAAATGTAGCTCATCAGAATATTTACCATAGAGATAATGATAGAGTAGAAAGAGGCTTGCAATGTCTCATCTGTGGAAAAAGGGTTTTAGGGATGAAAATAATTCATTACTAACAAGGGGCATAGATGCTCTTGAACTCTATCAAGTTTGGAAAGTGAGAATTGAGACAAGATATCTAAGGCTTATAAAAGATGTTGCTGTGAATTTGACATAGAAGCTAAGATTTCAGCATTGGCTTTCCTGAAAAATTGCTACCAGAATAATAATATTCTTCTTCTTCTACGATCTGTAGCTCTTCAGGACATTTGTGATTATGGCTAAAATTTCCTGTCCTTTGTAGGTCCAAAACAGGACTCTTCTCTTCAAAGCCAAACTGCCTTTTCCAAAACAAAATTGCTTTCATTTAATCCCCACAGATGATCTTTTCTGCCTGCCACAAGAACAGCTGATGCAAGATTCCAGGAGAACTATACCCTACACCAGGGGTTGGCAACTTTTTGCTATGTACCAACTTGGAGTTTTAAAATCATTCAGTGTGCCAACAGCATACATATCTTTATACAGTTGAAGGTCAGTATACATGTTCAAAAATATATTCTATATAGTGATATATACAATAATATGTAAACCACATTAATAGAAATAAACAGTTTTAAAAGATTTTTATTATTAATAGGAGACTTGCCCTTGCATAGTCTTAGCCAGTGGCTCAATATTGGCAACATACTTTGAAACTTTGAGTTTTACACAATTCTCTAAATGTTTAGGTGTTAGGCAACTTTATTGTAGACTTAACACTGGTTTCATGTGAGAAAATTTGCTCAGAGGAATAAGTTGAACCAAAAGCCGAAAGAAGAGCAAAAGAAATTTTCTTCAAACAGATGAAAGACCTCAGGAGGGATGTTCAACAGTTGAGAATAGCAGCAGACTTTCTTAAATTTCTGTCTTCCAGAGACTTCTTTAGTTCAACAAATTATGCCATTGGAAATTGCTTGGTGCCCATGCCATAAAGTTACCAACACTTTCTTGAGTTCAAGTTTTCCACTGACATGGCTGTCTTAATATACCATCAGATTTTAGCATTGCTCTTTCTGTCCTCTGTTAACACACTTCCCAGTTATTTAAATTTTTCTCATCAGAGTACAACTTGCACTTTTGTAAATCTACCATTTGTTTGCACATTGAATACTGCTGCCATATATGGTCTTTTTCTCCAGCTACTTATCTCAGGATTCTCAACAAAATTCAAAGAATTCTGTAATATAATCAATCCTGACCAGGCATCAGGACTTTAATCATGGTTTTACCAATGTCATGTAGCTTCCTTCTGTCTTTTCTATAAATATTTTCATGACAACACTGACAAGCTTTTTCTCCTTATTGCTAATGCTACATAAATTTTTGATTTTGGTTTCTCCAAATTGTAATTCATATGTGAGGATGTTGTTCTTTCTGTGAACAACTATGCATTCTATTTTGCTACTAGATTAGCAATTAGGTCTTACCATTTTACTGTTGAAGTAGCTAGATGTCACTTCTACTTGATCAGTTTTTTTTCTCACACTTCTGGCATGTAAAATTCCCTTCTGTTTACTTGCTTTCCTGATAGCTACAATCTCCCAAAATTGAAATGCAATGTCAATTCTCTTGGCTGATTTCTTGCTTCTCTGCTACATAGGGAACAAATTTAAATGCAATGTCAATCAACATCTTTCATCTTCCTGAACTTTGTTCCTTTATTATTTTACTAGCATTATTTCCTTGCTTGGGGTGAAATGATTAAACAAAAAAAATGCTCTTAACAAATATTTTCTTTTTGTTATTTCTTCTAATCCTTGTTCTACCTTCCATTTAGTCAAGGTTTCTAGGTAGGTCATGCTTTGTTTTCCTGTCTTTCCCGCCTTCAAAATGTTCTGTGAGTATCTCATTTTTCAAGCCCTCTTTCCTCATTATGTGCTTTTGAAATTTCAATTGTGTCCTGTTTGTTTCCGTTTTGACTAAAACTTTGTCATTGCTCACATGTTCAGTCTATGGCATTCTCAGCATCCTTCTGTAGAACTAGAGTTCTGTTGTTTCAAGTCTATTCTTCATTTGTGAGGAGATGATCGAGCATTCACTGCCATATAGTAGGACTGGTATTATGTAGTAGTTCTTTTTCTTTGTTTCTAACAAAGTTTTTTATTTCTTAGTACTTTACTCAGTTTTTTGAAGGCATCTTTGGCTTTCTTTAAGTACCTTCAGATTTTAGTGTTGCACTTTCTGTCTTCTGTTAAAACACTTCCCAGTTATTTAAATTTTTTGTACTTTCTTAATTTTGGTATCTCTGATTTGTAATTCGTATGTGAGAATGTTTCTTTTAACAACCATGCATTCTATCTTGCAACTGAATTTTAGTCCATTCTTCTCACTTTCTTTCACTAAGTATTTATGAATGGTACTCTCTGACAAAATGCCGAGAAAGAATAAAACAAAGGCATGTCATACAAAATTATCAGAGAAGCATTTGCAAAGTTATTAGCAGCAAATTTTTAAAAGGGACTGGTGATGGTTAACTGAACATTAAATGTTCAATGAAAATTGCAAAGTCAAAGAATATTATTTGATGAGAATATTTAAATCATTTAAATAAGCTTGCAACTTCTCATGATAACAGTGAATTGAATTAAGGAACTCAAAAAAGTGATGGAGACAGAAGGCTTTATTTGAACTGTTTTATCTTTCATTTGGGTTTCTAGTGAAAGATGGCTACCCAACATCCCTGGCTAAGATTGTCCCTTCCTAGGTAGGAGAGTATCCAAGGGGAAGAACTCATGAAGATTAGCAATAATATGAATCTCTTAATATGAATATCTTATGCAACTTTTCATAAATTTCCTGGCAAGCTGTGATTTTACTTTTTAGCAGACTGTTGAATTCAGTAAAAATATTTTTCTTATTTTATTTAGTGAACAAGGAACCATCTGTGACTTGTGTTTGATATTGTACAGCTGTGAATTATAATAAAGATTTAATTCCAGTCCTATGACTGGGTGTGGTCATATGATCAGTATGCAACTGAGCACATGACCATTTCCGTCCACATATCTGGGTTGAATTCCTGAAGAGGTATTCATTCATGTGTAGTAGACCCAGTGGAACCTATAGCTATCCAGGTTTTTAAAAACAATTTTATGATCAGAAATTATTAAACATTGAACAGTTTTCTCAGTTTTCTATATCTAAAGAAAATGCCTGCCAGAGCTGGTCATATGACGAGATTCACTGCTTAAGGACATCCCCTGACCGGTCAAGACAGTCAGAAAGATGCAGAGATCAGAGAGGCCAAAGAACTGATAGACAGGTCCGTTGCTGACTCAAACACTACAAAAGAGAAGAAGGAAAGGAAAACAGCAACAACAATAAGATATCCTCAACAGCCCATAAAACTTTTACATCTCTCGCAGGCCAGAAAGGGAAAAGGAACATAAAACTTTACATTCTGCTACAATCTCTAAACGTCTGTGGGACATTTCAAATACTTACATTTCTCTTTGAACAATTTTAACTACAAAGCTGCATGCATTTTCCCTATAAACATTTTTCTTCTCACAAATATGTTATAGTGTTCGGTTAACAAAATTTCCCTTATATTTTTCCTCATACAATTTTATCATTCAGTTAATAAATCTTTATTTTAATGTAGAAAATATTTTATCCTTCCACATTTCAACCATTTGATATTTAAATTGTGGGGACTTTGGACGTGTTTGGCACAAGGCCAATTTACCAAGCATCACCAATGCACCTACACTACAAAGTACAGTTAATTAAACAATATTGCTTAGTACAATAAATTTTCATGACTTAACGTTTTTTAAAAGTTTTATTATTTAACATACAAAATACTCACACTATTTTAAAATCAATTTAATGATTAAATTAACAAATTTTTTTTTTTTTTAATCATATCACCCCGAGCAAGGCGGTAATGCCACTGAAGCGCAGGGGGCTACGTAAGAGTGAAAAGATTGGAAAAGAGAAAACCGGAAACCACATCCTAAGCAGGAACAAGGGAGGAGCCTCTTCACCTGTTCAGTAGACATGGGTGGAGTGTGAACCAGGCGATAGTTTAGTCTATCTACCCAACTGAAGTAAAGAAAAAATAAATAAATAAAAGAGTGAAAAGATTGGAAAAGAGAAAGCCGGAAACCACATCCTAAGCAGGAAACAAGGGAGGAGCCTCTTCACCTGTTCAGTAGACATGGGTGGAGTGTGAACCAGGCGATAGTTTAGTCTTATCACTCCAACTGAAGTAAAGAAAAAATAAATAAATAAAAGAGTGAAAGGATTGGAAAAGAGAAAGCCGGAAACCACATCCTAAGCAGGAAACAAGGGAGGAGCCTCTTCACCTGTTCAATAGACATGGGCTCTCCAGTGTGAACCAGGCGATAGTTTAGTCTATCTACTCCAACTGAAGTAAAGAAAAAAATAAATAAATAAAAGAGTGAAAAGATTGGAAAAAGAGAAAGCCGGAAACCACATCCTAAGCAGGAAACAAGGAGGAGCCTCTTCACCCACCAATAGACATGGGTGGGAGTGTGAACCAGGCGATAGTTTAGTCTATCTACTCCAACTGAAGTAAAGAAAAAAATAAATAAATAAAAGAGTGAAAAGATTGGAAAAGAGAAAGCCGGAACCACATCCTAAGCAGGAACAAGGAGGAGCCTCTTCACCTGTTCAGTAGACATGGGTGGAGTGTGAACCAGGCGATAGTTTAGTCTATCTACTCCAACTGAAGTAAAGAAAAATAAATAAATAAAAGAGTGAAAAGATTGGAAAAGAGAAAGCCGGAAACCACATCCTAAGCAGGAAACAAGGGAGGAGCCTCTTCACCTGTCTGCAGACATGGGTGGAGTGTGAACCAGGCGATAGTTTAGTCTATCTACTCCAACTACAAAGAAAAATAAATAAATAAAAGAGTGAAAAGATTGGAAAAGAGAAAGCCGGAAACCACATCCTAAGCAGGAAACAAGGGAGGAGCCTCTTCACCTGTTCAATAGACATGGGTGGAGTGTGAACCAGGCGATAGTTTAGTCTATCTACTCCAACTGAAGTAAAGAAAAATAAATAAATAAAAAGAGTGAAAAGATTGGAAAGAGAAAGCCGGAACCACATCCTAAGCAGGAAACAAGGGAGGAGCCTCTTCACCTGTTCAGTAGACATGGGTGGAGTGTGAACCAGGCGATAGTTTAGTCTATCTACTCCAACTGAAGTAAAGAAAAAAATAAATAAATAAAAGAGTGAAAAGATTGGAAAAGAGAAAGCCGGAAACCACATCCTAAGCAGGAAACAAGGGAGGAGCCCCTTCACCTGTTCAGTAGACATGGGTGGAGTGTGAACCAGGCGATAGTTTAGTCTATCTACTCCAACTGAAGTAAAGAAAAAATAAATAAATAAAAGAGTGAAAAGATTGGAAAAGAGAAAGCCGGAAACCACATCCTAAGCAGGAAACAAGGGAGGAGCCTCTTCAATTGTTCAGTAGACATGGGTGGAGTGTGAACCAGGCGATAGTTTAGTCTATCTACTCCAACTGAAGTAAAGAAAAAAATAAATAAATAAAAGAGTGAAAAGATTGGAAAAGAGAAAGCCAGAAACCACATCCCAAGCAGGAAACAAGGGAGGAGCCTCTTCACCTGTTCAGTAGACATGGTGAGTGTGAACCAGGCGATAGTTTAGTCTATCTACTCCAACTGAAGTAAAGAAAAATAAATAAATAAAAGAGTGAAAAGATTGAAAAAGAGAAAGCCGGAAACCACATCCTAAGCAGGAAACAAGGAGGAGCCTCTTCACCTGTTCAATAGAAGTGGGTGGAGTGTTAACCAGGCAATAATTAAGTTTCTACTCTAATTAAAAAAAAAATGTTAAGGGTGATGAGTTAACTAAGTTTTAACTTAGTTAAAGTCCAATGAAAGACATTTCTTAGAAAAAAAAAAAGACAGCCAAATAAAATGAAAGAAAAAAAAACTCCTTTAAAATTAAGCATAAATAAATACAAAATCATGACTTACTAAAATTTCAAAAAGTCTAACCAACCAGTACATGCAAATAAAGATACAATATTGTTTTTTGCATATTTCTCTATGAGTTTTTATATATACAAGAATTCAGTTTCTGATTTGCCCTGCATTTGCAAGAACTATAAACAAATCACAAGTTGTAATTTGGCTCCAGAAAGAAATTTTATGCGTAGTCAGTTGTATGTTGCATGCTCAAGAGTAAGAAATCCTAAGAATGTATTCTTTGCAGTGAAAAAGGAAAGAGAGTAAAAAGAAATTTTCTTGACTTCTTCTATATGCCTTGTCCCTTCAGGACGTAGGCGATCATGGCCTTCCACTTTTCCCTATCCCTGGTGGCTCTGAGCACGCCTTCTCCTGTTCCACCATGCAATCCTCATTTTGTCATCCACCTGATTAGGTCCTTCAAATATGTTATCCGTTGCTTTGCCCTGTCTCTTTTTCTCTCTATCTGGAAATCAAAGAAATTGTGAAACTATGAAGTAATTTTTTTGCCAAAGTATTTTTCCAAACAAATCAGCTTATTCAAATTGCATTGAGCGGTTTACAAGATTGAATGAAACATAATGTTTGTAAGTCTTGACAAAAAAGGTTAGTGATAATTTCTACAATACAAAATACTGTGAGGATTTCAGTACACTTTAGCATGTTGCAAAAAAAATTCTAGTTTTTAAAAATTAAACATTATAGCCATATTGAAAGATTCCAATCTCACATTTTTCACCTCTGGAACTCTCTTCCTGTTTCTTGCTTCCCTGCCATATCTTAAAAAACTTAAATGCATCACCAATTACCATCTTCTCTTTTTCTGAATCCTGTTCTTTTATTGATCTTTTTTCTCACTAAAGTCTTTTCATGAAGTTAAGTATGGGTTTTCTATTTCCCTCACTGTATAACTCTTACCAGCTCGAAATAAAAACAATTACATTAACATTTCAATTTTCAGGGGAAGTGGAGGAAAACCCACTCTCTGTCATTGTCTGCCTGTTCTTACCAGCTGTCCTGGTGATCAGTGCACAGGAAATTCTCATCTTAAGTACGTATTTTGACCTTTGGTCTCATATCATCAAAACCTACTGACAAATATTTTTACTAGAATTAGGCAACTAACTTTGATAAATTTGCTTACTTCTCTCAACAAAAGGATTTTGCACCCAGTGAATACTTGTATCTGTATGTTCCACTTATCTGTATTTTCCAATTGTTAACATTTTGGTCACTTTACCCAACAAAAATAATTGTATTCTCCACTTTTAGAGAATTCTCTTCTCATCTTGAAAATCACCTAAAATTAATAACAGTCATCCGAAAATAGAGTTACAATATAATTGCTCAAGTGGGCATTGCATATGGCACAACTGAACTGGTTGCAGGAGCATCATGGCTGGGTATCAAGAGGATTATCTTTCAATTTGAAAGAATGTGGTAGCCACTTGGGAATCACAACTAAATACTAGGGAAAACCCTCAATTAGAAACTGTCGAAGCACACTGGGTTATTCAATTCAGTTAGTCATGGATTGAAAGAGACATGATCACCCAAGCATTTATCATATATAGCACTTAAGTGACTGACTGGTATAGCAGAGAATATTAGACAATCTCTTCACACATGAATAAGAGATGTGTGGGGGTCATGCACCTTTGCCTGCCAGTATACCTGTTAGATTGCTTTCTATACAGGAAGATATAAGGAAGGTACTTAAACATTTTTGCTCTTTTTCTGTGTTGAGATGGAGTATCAACAAGATAGAATCTGTCTTTACTGTGGCAAATTTGTTCACCTACTGGCAAACCTGAGTTAATTTCATACAAATCAACATCACACACATACACACAATGACTAAATACATGTTTTGTTTCCTTTTTCTGAACTACCTGTATATACATAACATTTTTTATTTATTTTCTTTTGTCAGCTATATTGTAATATATATATATATATATATATATATATATATATATGTGTGTGTGTGTGTGTGTGTTTAGGCAGCAAATTTTCTTTTAGGTATGTCAGATTAAATAAATTGAAAACATTGTGTCTGCTTATTTTTGATAAAATGCGTTCATACTCATGCATAATTTTCAGTGTATTAAAAGATGTAAGAAAAGAGCTGTAACTTTGACAGTTGATTTTATTATTCATTTCTCAATGTTCCCAAGAAATGAATAATAAAACTAACTTTCAAAGTTACAGTTCATTACTTACTTCTTTCAATTATAATATGTGTAAGGTTATCTGTGAGTATGAACGGATTTTATTAAAAATAAGCAGACTCAATGACTGTCATTTATTTAATCTGATATATATATATATATATATATATATATATATAATCATCTGCAGACAAATCTGTTTTGTCATTTATTTAATCTGATATATATATATATATATATATATATATATATATATATAATCATCTGCAGACAAATCTGTTTTGTTGTATCACAGCACATCAGTACAGTTAAACATCTGATTGTTTCTAGTCAGGATTGAAACCTGGAAGTGTGTTCAAAATAAAGTCCCTGTACACAGCTCTTGTAAGACATACTGGGAAAACATATGGACCTACCAGTTACCTACAATTCCAGCTCACACATTAATCGTAAACTGATGCTGGTATCAAGCCTGTGTTGCACCATGGAGATTCTAATCCGCTCACAAGTGTTGGTTGGATAAATTTGTTATTCCATCTTTTGTGAATGTTGTCTCATCTATAAACAAAAATGAAGAGACAAAGGATTGATCATCAGTTTGTGCAATAAATCATCAGTAAAAGTTTTTCTGTGATGAATGGTCAGGAATAATCAGAAGGTGAAAGATACTGTAAATGTTGCAAATGATATGGACACATGAGTTGCTCTTGAGGTACCACCATGCGGTACTATGATATGTATGACATGCTAGGACCACTTGTGCTGATACCTGTATCACCTTTGACAGTCTGTAGAATGTGTTTTTCATGTTCAGGCATATGAGCAAATCTCGGTCTTCCTCGATCCATAGTTTGTGGTGCCAGAAATCCTGTTTCAGCAACATGACAATAAACAGCAGCAAAGGTTGGATGACTTGGCTGCCTTCGGTCTGGCAATGCAATCTGATACAATCATGCCTAGCATAAGGTATCAGCACATATGCTAGGTCACAAAAATCTCCTAAACTGGCCAAGCATAGAAATGAATACTGTATGGGAACTAGTAATATGGAGTGCTAAAGAAAACTAATTACAAGAAACACGACTGTAATAATAGCTCTGGTAAAAAATGGTTACTGAGACATTAGTGTTATAAGTCCCTAAAAATTCATACACTGATGTCCTCACAGCTCGGTGGATAAAAGCATTGGTTAGATCCAGTTCAATACTTAGCGACAGTAGTAGCAAACAAAAACTTAGAGAGTTGAGTTAAAGGGAGATAACTAAGACATCCGGAAGTGGCATGATTCATAGAATGAGAACAACCTGCCCCAGTGACTGAAATAAAGAGTTCAGTTCAAAATTCCAGTCACCTGAAGAAAGTTGAAGCATACACCAGTCTGAACAATGTAAATAGTCTATTATATATATATATATATTTTTTTTATCATTTCACCCCAAGCAAGGGGTTAAAATGAGAGAAAAGACTGGGTACAGCAGGTATTGAAGAAATATTTATTTTTATGTTGAGTATATTTCTTAGCATTTTTTATAATATTTGTTTACCAATTTTGCCAATGTTGCTTTTTGTGGGGTTTAGCAATCTGCAGGTTGGTTTGTTTATGAAGTTACCCTTATGGTCAATTAGTTTAATAAATGGTTCTACTTTTGGTAATTGTTTTATTCTGTTGTCTAATTTTAGTTTAGCAGCTATGTTTTTAGCTTCTTTGTTTATGTCATTTTCTGTTTTGTTGTTGTTGATTTTGTAACCCCAGAAGAGTGGATGGAAAAATCTGCCTTTGAAACTCTGGAGTTGAGATAGCATGTACTATATGTAGTTGTTGCTGTTATTGTTCTTTCCAGTAATGATGAAGGCTTTCCTTCCTAACCTTTTATTTGCAGTAGTATGGAATGTCAACATCTTGATTATGTTATTATTTGCTCTTTGAGTTACATGAGCTATCCATTTTAGTTGTTGCTGCTTTTGAAGGTCATTAAGTAAAATGATGTAGCTTCTGTTTAGTATAGTTCTTTATGATTCTGTAGTACAAGTTCACAAACTTTGAAGAAGAATGCTCTTCTCTAAGATTTACAAAATTCATACAATTGAAACCATTTTTAACCTTTCATGCCCATCTTAAAATCTGTTGTAAAAATTAAAATTAAGATCGAGTATTAATTATAGGTTTATAAAAAGCATCCAGAATTAATTATAGCTTCTCAAATTTATGATACAGGCCCCCACTCAACAACATTTTAATTTTCATAAAGAAGTATTCATATAAATGGCAAATTTTATTGGAATCTAATTATGTACATTAATAGATCATATGCAATATAGATGAACAATTCAACTAGAAAAATTGAAAATAAATACAATGATTATTTATTGCAATATAATTACAGTTTTGACTAAACAGGAAACTGGGTGAAGGTGCTCAACACTGTCTATCCAAAACCTAGCTAGTCTAATTCACAAACCATTCATTCATTACAATTTACTCTATCACCACAAGAACCCATCTATCACCATTTAATTCAACATATACCACAATACCACATAGTCATAGAAATCTTAATAAAATACTTCTGACATAAAAATTTGATATTATACAATTGAAAATAAATACAATTTATCTAAATACAAATCAGAGACATGTCATAATAGATAATTTCATCTTAAACAAATCAACAATGTTTTGCAGCAGGTTTTAACATCAACTTGAGATTATTATTGTTAAAAAGTTGAATGATTTAACATATTCAATATTATCACTAAAAAATCATGAATTTTATATAAGAGTTTTTTCTAGACTTAGCATGAGCAAAACAAATTTACAAATTTGGATGAAAAAACTCAGAATGACATCAAAATCCTTTAACAGTCAGTTGTGTATGGGCTAATTTGTAATGTATATAAATGTAGGTAGGAGAAAAGCAAATATTGATAATATAGTGAGGGTCACAAAGACTGCCTGGGTCCACAATTAGGTTTGCCTGCCCGATTAGGGAATTTAGGGGTAGTCCACACCAACCATGATGGACATTAATAGGTTAGCTTGTTATTGTTCCAAAAAAAGCAAATAAAACTGATATATTCTCCTATTTTGTTCTTATTTTGTGAAAAGAGAGGAAAAAAAAGGAAGATAAAGAATTGAAGAGAGTTACAGAAAGAAAGAATAAAATTCGCAGCTGTGGAACATTTTCATTTGGAATCTATTTTGAAAAGAATGATGATAACAAATAATATTGTATCAGGTCAAGAGAAGGTTCTGTTGTTCCTGCCATTTGTCAGTGAATATCATCGTCTATCTTGGAAAATATTGCTACTTCTGTGCTAGAGTAATGCAATCAATTTTAGCTTTTTTTTTGTGTATGTATAAAATCACACACACACACACACATATGTAAACAAGGATTTGATATCAGCATCTTAATACTAAAAGTCACGGAGAATAAAACATTGTTGGTGAAACAATTATTATATTTTTATAATGAAAAAAAAGACTTTGTATATTAACTTTCCTCCATGGTCCCTACACATTATGAATTTAATTGTACTACTAGCTTGGAAGCAAGGTTTTATCATTTTATAGTTAAAATGGCTAGATGTAACTGTAAGTTCTATGCTAATAGCATCTTCTCTTGCCTTTCTCTTCCAGCTTCTTGCTTTCTATGCAACTTCAATCTTCAAAAATTTAAATGCAAAGTCAACCATTATTTTCTGTCTTCTTAATTACTATTGTTTTCTCTACTTAATGTTTTTTCTTATATCCTTTCACACTGAATAATCTCTTGGTCATAGTGACTTTATTGCCTTGCTTGGGATGAAATGAGGAATAAAATTCTCAACCTGGTGTGATAGACAGGACATGTTTTCAGAATAAGGATAAGAAGATTCCCTAAAATCTTTTCTACAAGAAACTGAAGACTAGAAAGTGTCCACAACACAAGACAAGGGAGAGGTTTAAAGATAATTTGAAGTATAATCTGAATGCAATTAACTTTAATTCATATTTCGTCTGAAGATACCATTCATGATAGAAACCAAGGTAGCGAAATAACTCGTTTACAAATGAAAAATATTAAAAAGTTCTACAATATAATTGTATTGAACAATTTTTAATACAAATGTGCACTGGTCTAATTTTATTATGACCAAAAACTAAGTAATTAAGCAATCAATATATATATATATATATATATATATATATATATATATATATATATATTACAGTCAAATCACGTTAAATACACTGGTTCCCTCTCGATCACCAAAGTTAAGCAACATTAAGCCTGGTCAGTACTAAGATGGCTGACCGCTTGGGAATACCAGGTGCTGTAAGTATTTATTGATGGATGTGTGTTGTGGTGTGGTGGATGTTGGCTTAGAAAGAGAAATCAGTGAGCCGAGTTCCAATTCCAGTCGAACACTCTGCATTCACTTATGCACTGGTACCCTTGTGAAAGGTATTAATCCATCCACTCCCTCCAGTTATGGATTAAATAACTAAAGTCTGTTGTTCATGTGATCTGTGGCAAACTTCTTCACCAATTGTTTGTTATCAGCAGTTTCAAAAAGTGTGGATGGTGTTACACAAGCCTTCACCACTCTAAACAATTCTTTGTGTGGCAGTCTGAGTTAGACACTCATATGTCAAACTCGACAGGAGAGTCCATAATAATAATATATATAAGAAAACGTGTGAGAAGCCATGAATTTTTGTTTAAAGTGTACATTTATTATTGTTATTGTTATTAATATTACTAGCTTTTTGTATGATATATTAAGTGTCCATAATGGTATTTGCATCGCTACACATGTTTCCAGTCTAAAGTTGACTCTCTTCAGGCGAATAAACTTATGACATTACATATCGAGATCTGAGATCCATTTGTTTTTCTGATGGCTAAAATATTAAGTGGTTAGTGATCAGGTCTGAAAGTTCATATGCATGTGTGTTTGTTGGTTTTTTCACACTCGCATCTTAAGTCTCTTCCATCACCTTTTGTTGGCCAAGAAAAGTTTTTTCACTGACTTGCAAAATTTGATTTTGTCTTTATACATCAAAATTGTTTTCAGTGATTTTGATTCAATTCTACTCAACGGGTCATCTAGTTCTTTTTGTTGTTTTTGGAATATTATTTTTTGCAATATTTTGCAAATTTTTTTTATCGCATTTGAATTTAGTGTGTCTGTGTGTGTGTCTTAGGTTTTTCAAATTTGTTCAGGAAAAGCTTGTATTTTTTTTATAAATATTTCTTCCTGCATCATGAGTGTGTCATAATCCGCATTTTAGTAGATAGGCATTACTTTGAATTTATCTTCACTACATTCATGTAAATGTTGGGAAACATACAATTTCCTGTTATTGGCTAGTTTAATGTTACTTCTGCACATGGCTACTCTTTTATTAAGGCCTTGTGTTACCCCACATATATTTTGCGCATTCATTTTAGAGTATAGATTACGTTTTTAGAGTTGCAACTCAGATTTGTTTTTATTTTAAATATAGATGTGTTTTCGAACTTAAAGTGGTTTCCTTCTGTTATTATGTTGCATATATATATATATATATATATAATTTTAGTGCAAAGAATTTGTTACTTTGGCTGAGCAGGTTCATGCTGACTTCGAAGTTTCATGAGGATACTGTTATGATGCTCCCATTCGTCAGGGCTCGTTTTATTGCTGTTTAGCCCAGGATTTTTTCTCGATCATAGGGAGCTCTGTGTGGTTTGATATTTTTGTGGAATTAGTTTTGTTTGTGATATGTTGGTTTTCTTTTTCTTCTATTCTTTATTGTGCAAGAGTTTAATTTCTTTCTATTGTTATTTTATTATTGCTTTTTTAATGTACATGTGAGTGGACATGAAATGGTAGAGAGATGGTTGAATGTTTATTAATTGGCCTTATGTCATACATAACCAAACTTCCTACAACTTAAGGTTTATCAAAATCATCAGAATTATCAGAAGGTTGAATGCTGGATGTTGGAATGTAGAAGAATAAAATGTTTTATTTGTAAAATAAGTAAATTTTATTAACAGAACAGAATAACATGAATTTGTAGGAGTTAAATGTTCCAAGAGAAATTGTAGTAAGGAGTTAGAGCGTGTAGTCGTAAGTAGCAGAATGTGTGTATGATTAACAGGTTACTTATAAAGTTGCTTCTAAGCTTTCAGCTCACATGAGCCATCTTCAGAGAAGTTATTAGAACCAACTTAATAAAAAATTATCCAAATGTTGGAGAATTTTTGTCTTTATTGTCAACTGAAATTAAAGCCAAAATACGATGTTTAGAATGGCTTATGATTAAACATAATAGACATTCATTGTCTCTTATATTTAACAGTATGTGTTTAGAATATATATATATATATATATATATATATATATATAAAGTTGGTCACTTAATTGAGCAAAGTAATGTCAACTTAAAAGTTTTGTGAAGGCATCATTATGATGTCTCACTTTTTAGGGCTTATTTTTCATTCTGCTGTTGTGTCTCGTTTTTTTATTATTTTTTTGAGCTTGGTCTAATTTAATATTTGGTGTGTGAGTGGCTTTACTTAATTGCCTTTAATTACTTTTGTTATCTTGACATCTTTTTAATGTTGATTTCTTTTATTGTTAATTGCTTTATAATGTGTTGGCTTTCTCTAGTCATTTTGGTTGACCCCTTTTTATTATGTTGGACTGATATTTTTCTTACCATGTTAGTGCATGGACTGTTTAAAGGAATTTTTAGTTATGGTTAAGGGTTTGTGTTCTTGTGTGTATTTATCTTTGTGGACTTTATGGGTGATTTTTTTCCATTTGGTGATTGTTATATCATCTTCTGTTTTTGTCATGATTGAGGATTTATATATTTATATTTTTATGTGTTAATTTTGGGTTTGCATTTTGTGTTATGTTTATTTGTTTTTGTTGTTATTTGTGTAGCAAATAGATATTTGTCCGAATGCTATATATAATCCTATTTACACTCTATTTCTACATCAATATCAAGCACTTTATGACAAAAATCTTTCTGCCAAAATTTTTTTTATCAATAAACAATTGAAAATCAACAATCTTGGTAGAAAGCATTATCACAACTCAGCACTATATGTATATATTAGTTTGTTTCACACATATATATATATATATATATATATATATATATTTATTAAAAAAGGATTAATTCAAAGATATTGAATGGCCATTTCAATATGAAGATCCCCACGGGGAATAACACATCACCTCAGCAACAGAAAAATCCTATCAGAAACTGGAGAAAAATTAGTCTACTTTTCCTTTTTAAATAGATTGCAAAGAAATTAAAAAATAAAATAAAATAAAAATAAAAATAAAAAGGAAAAAAAGAAAGGAAAAGAAAAAGAAAACGAAAAAGAAAAAGATAAAATAAAATCAAATAAATAAGAAAAGAAAAAATTAACATCGTCTGGGTTCGCAAAAAAAAGAAAGAGAATGTAACTAAAAATTAACAGACAGCCGTGTTAAATCGACGTAAGATTAAGCAACATGGAAAAAAGGTGGGAGATAAGAGAGATAAAAGAAGGAAGGGAGGGAAAAAGAAAAAAAGAAAGAAAAAAATTTTATTAAATATTAGAGACGCTGGACAAATTCAAAAACCTAATTTCCCAAAAACGTTGAAGTATTAGAAAAAGGCCTTTACTTAAAAAGGCATAATTATTAATAAAAGGGAATAAAAAGATATAGGATTTAAAATAAAATTATTTTTTTTAAAAATTAGGTCATTTGAATTAAACTAAAACTAATATATATATATATATATATAATAGTTTGTTTAGCTTTAGACCATATCAACCTCAATGGGTTATTTAATGCTGGCAAAATTTTTGCAGTGGGTTTATATGAAAATAATGTATATTCTTTATAAGAAATGAGTTTGTAGATCAGGTTTCATTGATGTATTTTTGTAAATAGGGTTTTGTCAAGAGTAAGAAGTATTACTGGTATATATTTTTCTTCTCTAAAAATGTATTGCTGAAATTTTTGCTATAAAAATCTATTTTTATACTTTCGTAGTGTTTTGATCCCAGTTTAGGGTTAACTATTCGCCTATAGCTGGGATCCTGACAGGTGCTACCACTTCGAGTCAGGATGGACATGGGAACAACAGTAATTAAGAGTTGATTCTATGCTCTTAAAAACCTCTTAATCATGAACCTTGCTGCCAGATGCAGTTTATCATCATATCCAGGACTAATACCACTTTAGGAGTTAACTATTTGCCTGTAGCTAGGACCCTAACAGCTGCTATCAGCCCAGGTTAGGAGGGACCTTGGAACAATAGAAATTAAGAAGTGGTTCCATGCTCCTCAAAACTTTCCAATTAGAGGCCTTTCTGCCATATGCAGTTTATCATCGATTCCAGGATCCATATGTAGTTTATCGTTATATTTAGAGCGCACTATTTAGAGCGCACTCTTCTTTTATTAATAAAACTAAAGTATACAGTGTAATATCACTTGGCACAGACTGACCTTGAATTCTGTCAATCATACACACAAAATTATAATGTTCTTGCTTGCTTTCGTTCTTTATTGCAATTCTTGGAAGAGAAATGTGTACAAATGTTCTGTTAGTGACCATGGCTTATGACCTAGTTTTTAGCCAAGCTCGACATTCCCCAAATCCCAAATCTACCATATTCCCCAGATCTTGACCCTTGCACCTTTTTTTTCTTCAAAAATCAAATCCCACTTGAAAGGAGCAAGATTTCAAAATATTGAGGAAATCCAAAAAAATGTAATGAGGCAGCTGTTTGCTATCACCCCCCCCCCCCCCGCAAAAAGCAGTTACAATAAAGCTTCCGTCTGTGAAAACAATACTGAATAAAGTGGGTTCAGAAGGTGACTACTTTGAAGGAGATTAAATGCTGAATTGATATATGTTGTAGTTTTCTTTTTATAGCACCAGTCCTGACATTTTTGATCAGCTCTGAAATCTATATATGTATGTAATATAATCATCAGTGTGAATAAAAGTTTTGATATAACTATTTAATAAATCCTATTCATGATAGCACAGATTATGCAAATAACTACATATATAATAACATATAGTCAAGAAGCACCCTGTCTCTGGATTATAGTGTAACTGTTTATTGTCTGAGAGCTTTTCTTCTTAATCTTTACATATCCAGCCAAAATATGAGTCAGGGAAAATTAATATAACGGTTATTTTAATAAAGGAATGTCAGTATCCGTTAATGTGTTTGTCACTCACTGGATGCTTTGGTAATTTACTGGTTCAGTGCCAGATTTGGGAAATGAATAAATGAAAGCTTTTTATGATTTTATTTATAGAAAAACACAGCAAGTAACTGCCAACAGAACCTTGTAGCTTGCATGTCCTTGCATCTATGGTGCTATAGGCGTGGCTGGTAGGAGATGAAGCCCACACACTTTTGGCTGGAACTGAAAACTAAACAGAAGACAAAAGTTGTTTTCTTGACGTCAGTCTATGACTGCTATTCAATTGAGTTGTATCATTTGTCTAAAATCTACTTTATTTCAAATAAATCAGAGAACTTCATTTTTTGTTCTAAAACTTCAGCTTTTAAAACATTGATATAAGTCATATATATATTCTTTTTTCTAAAGAAATAATGAATCTTTATTTTTTAATCTAACATATTTTTATTACATGTGTATATATATATATATATATATATATATATATATGAGGTGTTTGCAATCACAAAATAAAAAATGAGAAAATTGTTTTTGTATAAGTATACATGTATATATATATATATATATATATATATATCTTTTCCAATCTTCTCACTTTTTTTTTGCCCGGTTCACACTCCACCCACGTCTATTGAACAGGTGAAGAGGCTCATCCCTTGTTTCCTGTTTAGGATGCAGTTTCCGGTTTTCTCTTTTCCAATCTTCTCACTTTTTTTTTTTTTTTTTTTTTTTTTTTCAATTGGAGTAGATAGACTAAACTATTGCCCGGTTCACACTCCACCCACATCTATTGAACAGGTGAAGAGGCTCATCCCTTGTTTCCTGTTTAGGATGCGATTTCCGGTTTTCTCTTTTCCAATCTTTTCACTCTTATGTAGCCTCCTGCACATCAGTGGAGTTACCGCCTTGCTCGAGGTAATATGATTAATATATATATATATATATATATATATATATATATATATATGGTAATATTTTTATTATGTTTATCATAAAAACATAGTTTACTGCAACCCCAGAGCCATTGTGTTTGCTCTAAACCCTAAAAGGATTTTGGTACTATCTCATTAGCACTTTGTCAGTTAGTGAAATATTTGACTGCCTGATGAGATGTTAATGAGAAACATAACAGCTCTTGCGTTGCAATAAACTATGTTTTTATAATAAACTTGTTATAAAAACCTTACATTTATAATGCTCTACTAAATATCAAGCACTCTTAATAAAGTAAATCACTACAAACAGTGGACTGCCAACCCATTAGTTTGTACTACTTCTAAGATATATATACATATATATATATATATAATTAGTTTTGGGGCATACTTGAATTAATCCAGTACATAGTTGTATTAAAGTGTTCAATACAATTGTATTATAGAACTTTTGAATATTTTTAATTTAGAAATGAGTTATTTTTGCAACCTATGGTTCACAATATATATATATATATATATATATATACTTGCTTATATTGTGAACCGTAGAACTTTAAGTTGAGTTGCTTGCCAATTAGAGGAAGGTTTGGGAAATACAGTGCTATGCTTAACTGATTTTCCCATACATGATGGAAAGTACCTTTTTGTACTGAAGGCCTCATATATATAGAAAGAGAGAGAGAGAGATAAATATAAAAACAAGTATGGTTAAATAAAGAAGACAAGAGGAAAACTATATTTTATTTGCCTATGCGTTTCGTCCTGTAATGGACTTTATCAAGGTAAGAAGACAAAAAATTTTTTCCGTCTTTTGATAAAGTCCATCACAGGACAAAACACTTAAGCAAGTAAAATATAGTTTTCCTTTTGTCTTCCTTATTTAACCATACTGTTCTATTTACTTATTAGACAGTATTTTATTTTGTCTGCCATTCTAAACATTTAAGAAATCTTATTAAAGAAAAAGCAGATCTAATGACAGTTTCTACTGCAAAGGAGGACACTGGTTTGAATCCTGTCAGAGGGCATGATTTCTTTAATAAGATATATGACCAGGACATCACCAAATCTCTGCATATCACTGATGCCTCCAAAATTTACTTTTGCTCCTGCCCACACTTGTTATTTTATGGATTGCTTCTTACCATTTAGGTGAAGCAAAACTGCTACTATAAACCATCTTTCTCTTATTATTTTTGCAGTTAAATTGAATGATAGCCTACAATGTCACAATGCTCTTTTTTCTTCTTATATCTAATAATTGCTAGCAAATTTGCTTTAAAAAGTTTTTTTTTGCAATATGATAACTACAGATATCTTATTAAAAGAAAAGGATGGGCTTTGCCAGGTTAAAGCATGCAAGACATGGCACATGATGATCTCATCAAGAAATGATTTGCAGAGATCCAGGCTTTGGTACATAAACATGACAGAGTATAATGGACAGCCCAGCACATCAGCACTCATAGGGAATCCTTCCAGGATTAAGAGCAAAAGAATTGGACCTACAGAAAAATTATATTTAATGTTGCTTTATGATTTTTTTACTGCATATTTGTTGACATCATTTTAAAGGATTTTAGTCCTGGGCATGATGATAAACTCCTTGTCTATATTTCTGAGATGAGGTAGTATTTACAATATTTACATTAAGGACACATGGCCCAGTGGATATAGACATTGGTTATTTCCTGTGACTTGACCCAAAGAGTTGTGAGTTCAATACCAGGTCACAGTAGTTGTGAACATGTAACTTACAGGGTTAGAGGGAGATAACTCATGGCTAACAAAAGAAGCACTACTATGCAAGGAATGAAGTTCATATACCTCAGGGATTGTAATAAAGTGTTCAGTTCGAAACTCTTGAAAAAAGCCAGAGCGTGCAACAAAGATGAGGACAATAGCCTGAATAATGTAAATACTGTAAATGATAAACTATATTCTAGAGCAAGACCTCTGATTGAAAGATTGGAGGTTTTGAGGAACGTGGAATGACTTCTCATTTGCTTTTGTTCTCAGGTCCACTTTGACAAGGGTGACAACACATGTTAGAGTCCCAGCTATAGGGAAATAGTGAACCCCCAAACAAAAAAAAGGAAATGTTATGAAACTATAAAAATATATTTTTATAGTAAAAATTCCAACAATTTCTTTTTTATAAAAAAAAAACAAAAATATATATTTATAGTGAATTACTAACAATGCATTTTATCTGTAATAATTTTTCAAAATATTTAAATTTTGGCATTAAATAACACATAAATTCATATACCATTAAACAAAGTCAACCAACAATCATTAAAGGATTTAGTAAATGTATTGCAGTCTAAACAAGACAGCAGTATTGGTATACTTAGTGAGAAACAAATAGCTTACCACTAGCAAATTGGTCAGTGAGACAAGCTTGCTAAACTTTACTCCTCAAACATTACCAAAAATACAATGTCTCCCCACACAACCTTTACAATGTTTTTGTTGAGGTCCATTGAATACAAAATACAAGGTCATACTAAATTGGGGTTCATTGATTGATTGATTGAGTTGTTTTTTACAGTTTATCAACCTTTCGAAGGTTAAAGCCATAAAATTGTGATTGTAGCACAGTCATTTGCAGAATCCACAATTTAGTCAAAACCTAATAGATATATTATCAAGGTATCTCTACCATTTGAAGTCAAAGTTTTCTCCTCCTGGACTGGTTGCCAACAACCACTAGAGATCTACTCTGCTATTTAACCTATAGCTAAAAGTAGAAGATATGGATTCAAACCTTTCCCAAAGGTATTTTCACAAAATAAATGTAATGAACTTGACGTTAATTTGAATTTAGCCCTCTGATTTCTCATTCCAAGCCACTATTCATTGCACCAACTATGCATTATGCATTATATATATATATATATATATATATATATATATATATTAGTCATCCACATACAAGCCTGTTTTGCTGTATCACCCACATACAAGCCTGTTTTGCTGTATCATCCACATACAAGCCTGTTTTGCTGTATCACAGCTCATCAGTGTGGCTGGACACATTCACTTGCCACTGGTTGGGATCGAAACTCTATCGATTTGGTGTCAGTTGAAGTTGCAACCCCCTAAGCGCATGGAATTAGAGAAAGAAAATTTTAGCGTGTTGTATATAATCAGTGTATACACATGCCAGTCACTGAAAGAACTCAATTCATTTCTGAAGAGTCACGCATAAAGTGATTATTAAAGTCAACACCCAGAGGTAACAGTCTGTTTCATGCTTAAATGCAAGAGAAACTTAGCGTGGTCTATTTGACTCTATTATTATTAGCCCATCACATTATATCTGAATTCACATTAAAATTGGGGTTTACTGTAAGTTCTAAGCATGTAAGAATTAGTGGAGGAAGATTTTATTATGCCAGCCTTCCAAGTGGGGTGGGTCTCTTTGCCTTATCTTGCAGCATCTGAAAGTCTGTCTTTTACCTCAAATCCAGATCAGTGGGAGTAATGGGAAATATGCAAAAATATCCATCAAATCAGTCACTAAAATGTTCTGTAGATACATATATAAGAATCACATACGCACTAATATCTGTTATGAATTACAATTGAAACACATCAGGTCATAAAAATTTACAAATAGATTCATAGTACCAGATTTATTAATGGAAGCTTTCATACCAAATTGTAAAAAAAAACAAAAAAAAAACAAATGCTTTATTTTTCTATCAAATACATAACAATACTGCTGATTTTTTTCTTAATTCACTCCAAGCAAGGTGATAAAGCCACTACGATACAAAGGGCTGCTGGGAGTAAGAGACAATGAAAAAATAGAAAAAACTGGAAACCCAATCCTAGACAGGAAACAAGGGATAAACCTCTACTCCTGTTCAAAAGAAGAGAGAGGAGTGTTATAAGAAATACACTATAATTTACTGTTCTGTGGCTGACATCAGCCCTCATTGTATTTGGATGTAAAAGAAAGGAAGACAGAGAAATTTATCAAAGGACACAACTTTCTTATTTTTTTCTTATTCTTTCTCACCAATGTAATGTGGCTTATCACTGTCTTTTCTACAAATATTTTCATGGTAACTGCTCTTTCAAACTAGTCCATGTGAATTTAAATGTACTACTAGATTGGCATCTAGGTTCCAGCCTTTTAGCATTGAAATAGTTAAATGTAACTACCATTTCTACTTGAACAGTCTCTTTTCTTGTACTTCCCCCCTGTAGAATTCCCTTCCATTTACTTGCTCCCTTTTATTTGCACCAAAAGTTTAAATGCAACATCAATTGCCATCTTCTACCTTCTTGAATCCTGTTCATCTTATCCTTTCTTCAATAACCCCTGTACCCAGTTTTTTTTCTTTCACTGTATCCTCCTACACACTTCTGGCGGTCCCACTTTGCTTGGGGTTATATTATTAAAAAAAAATTTCTAATCAATTCTGATCACAGGAAGAGGTAAGATTTAAATGTGAATGTTTGTGTAAGTTTTTTCTGTATGAATTTCCTAGTTAAATCTACATCAACACTCAGCAGTGTGTGCTTCTTTGATCACACAATTTTGAGATATGTCCCCCTTTAATGTTAAAAGCTCTTTGTTCACAGTACATTACTAATATCATAACTTGTGTCAATGATTGATTTATTATGATAGTTGAGGTCCTTCAGTTAACAATTGTATATTTAAATATTGTGGAGGAAATAAGGAATGAGTTTATATAATTAGATTTGATGTCTGCTCTAGCAGTGCAAATGATGGAGCAGCTATCATACAGAGACAGTCTTTCAAAGCAAAAGGGAAGCAAGTTGAAGTCTTGCCAAGGCTTTATTGTTTATTACACGGATAATCCATGCTGTTCACTGACAGCTGTAGAATGCCAGGGTGAGTCATTATAATTGAAAGCAGCTGAAACTGAAGTTGAAAGAAATGAAGTCAAAAGGACAAAATGGTTGACACATTTCTTGCTTACAGATCCAGAAAATGTTTTGTGTTCATATTCAGCCAAGTAAAGAATAATTAAAATTCCAATATATTTAATTAAAATTCAAAATATTGAATGCATTTATATTTATTTTACAGGGTCAAAAAAGTTCATCACGTTTTTGCTAACAATCACTTCAAACTTATGCATGATCATTTTATATGAAAGTAATAATAGAAGATAATAAAAACATTTAAGTCAGTTATTTTACAAATGTCTTATTGAATAAGTGCATATTATAGAAACATTAATAAACTAACTGGTTAAAGAAATTATAAGGCATAGATACATATGTACATATATAAATAGAGGGGAAAATACCTAGATATATAGATAGATATAAAGTGAAAAAAATGAGATCGATAGACTGTGAAACATTAGATAAATATAATACAAAACGTTAGATAGAAAAATAGATAGTGTGACTCATTAGATAAAGTGCAAAAGATTCACTAGAGTGAAAAAACATAGATAGATAGATAGATTACATAACATAACATTAGATATATAGAGTGCAAAGCATGAGATAGATAGATAGATAGATAGATAGATAGATAGGCAGGAATAAAATAAAAACAACAAAAAAATCTCTATATTGTCAAAGAGTTTTATTTATTTTTTATCCAGAAAATCCAAGAGGACCTAAGAAAGTATCTTGTAGTATCAGTTATAGTCACAATAGAACTGAACTCATTTTTTCCAGCTAATTTGATATTATTCTGCCTGTTTAACAAACAATTATCAATTTTGAAAAGCATTTATATGAACATAGACTACATACAATACAACTAGATAAAGAGTTAGTAAAAAAAATATAATTTTTATTGATAAATAATAATCAAGTCTTGCTGTATTTATTAGTGTTTTTAATTCTTTGTACAGTTTTAAAATGGTAAAGAACCACTGTAACTGCTAGCACAACGTTTCAGCTGTTGTGTCCTCTGGCCTTCATTGGGTGCATATGGGGACAGTAGAACAAGGTTAGTCTAGCCCCATAGATTAAATTGTGGTGATACCGAGCAAAGTGAGGGACCAGATGTTTGCCCTCAGTGATTCAGAAAACAAATGACCAAAACTGGTCTTTGTGCATCTGGCTCCACGCAGAAGTTCTGGAGGTAAACCAAAAATAAATAAATATCAAATTCCTTTTACAGACCTGTAGCAGAACTCTGGATCCTGATTGGTCATCAAATTGCAAAATTCAAAATATGTCAGAAAAAGGGTTTTTCCATATCTAAAGAAAAAAATCATTCTGTGATCTGCACCATGTGACTTTTCAATATTTAAGGATGGTCACTAACCGGTCATGGGCAGTTCACAGGTGGCAGTTGCTGACACACATCAAAGATGCAACTCTCAACTTCAAGTGACCCAAACATTGTTCCCCCTCTCTCTCTCTCTCTCTCAACAATTACTGCTACAAACAGTTTTTACAAACTCTTAATTCTTCAACCTGATTATCGAATACAAACTCTACTCATAACTTCTTACTAAGATTTATAATTGAACATTAATTTCTACAACTTTTGTTATTCCTCCTTATAATAAATTTCTATTTTAAATGTAAAGTGTATATTTTATTATTCCACTCTTATACATTAATACACACATTCCAACTGCCAACAACCAACCTTCTGATGAAAACATTCCAATCAATATCAACTCAACATAAATCCTGTAAGCTGTAGGGAGTTTGGTTAAGAAAGACACAAGGCCAAACAAAAGAAATATTAACCAGCTCCCTACACTCCAAAATAAAGAGTTCAGTTTTGAATTCCCTGTAGGTTACCTGGATCAGTATACATGTGATGGATCCTGGAGGACACAACAGCCGCAACATTGTTAATAAGATGAGAAAAATAGTCAAAATGTAAATAGGGTAAATAATAATTTTTCATCCTAGAAATTCAGACAAAAATGTCAAGCATCATCCCAACTAAATATATTTACTGATAAAGTCTACCTTCTTTAGGAGCTTTTGTAGTTTTCTGTCTGTGTTTGCTATTAATATTGTATCATCTGTATGTTTTACATTGTTAAGATTGTGACTGGTAATAATAAATCTTGGTAGGACTTCTAATTCTCTCAGAATTGCCTATTAGTTCTCTGAGAAGTGAAATACTAAACTAAATATAAGTATATTTTAAATGGGGTGTTTGAAAACCTCTGCTACCAATGCTGTAACAATACCCTTCAGTATTAACAGAGAGTTAAATATGTATTGACAATTTTTTCACTCATCTCTGCTGCTGAACACCCAGTTATAGTATATTATAGGCTACGAATCCAATATCATCTAACAATTAACTCAAACGAAAAAAGTAAAATTGCACACCCACAAAAATAGATCAAAATGACTAAAAACATTTTGGAAAAACCCAGACCAAGTCAAATTTCACAAGTCAGTGTGAAAGTTAAGATTCTAGATTCTGACTGGATAGGAAATAACAAATTGATCTATGAACCCATTTACACCTAGAAAATGTGTATGCTGTTTGGATCTGATCACATGACTAAAATTCACAACTTTTTCACATCTCTTGACCGGTCAAGTCAGTCTGAGATGTGAGCATTAATCTGAAGGACCTCACACAATGTAAGGAAGACATTTCAAGATGACGAGGTCATGTCTCATTGACATGCATTCGTTCTATCTCTCCTTCCAATTTTCCTTTCTTCGTTTTTACCCATACACCGTCAAAGAAAACAGCAACAACAAGATACTTCAACTGACTTTGATAAGTACAATCTCCTTTATTGCCTGACTTTCCTTTTCACTTTTTCTCCAGCTGTGAAAAGGAAAAGAACACAGATTTTATTAGCAACCTTTTTAATCTTTTTACATACACGCATTCTGCTATTATCAACTATGAACTCTGAATTTCTGTGGAACATTTAAATACTTACACTTCTCTTTGGACAGTTAACTACATGCATTTTCTCTATGAACATTTTATTTTTCTTCTTACAATTTTGTTATTCTGTTAATAAAAATTTTACTTTAATGTAGAAACAAAATACTTTATCCTTCCACATTTCAACATCCAACCTTGAACCTTCTGACCTTTTAAATTTTGGGGACTTTGGTTGTGTTTGAAACAAGGCCAATTTGACAAGCATCACCGAGGCCCCTACAATATAAGTGATTTGATAAGCTTTCACATCCATTTAATAAATGTTTCTCATTTTTTTGAGGGAGAAGGGATTTCTATTCTAGAAAACAGGCTGAATTTAAAAAACAGAATCATAAAAACTGCTCCAGAAGTGAAATAAAATAATTAGTAGGATGGAGGATTTAGTGACACTTATCTGAACTAATCAACTAATTGCAAAATAATTATGATGTTCATTTCAATTTGTTATAAATTCATAATTCCCAAAAGAAGCGTTTTTTTATTGTTTTTCCTGAAAGACCTCATTATCCACAGTAGATGAATTCCGAGACCCCCACCTTGACCTTCAGATATAGTGAAATCCATAGCAGACTATTTCTTATTACTAGAAACATTATTTGTCATGGGTACACATGTTTGAGTTGAATATCCCTGTTTTTTATTTTCTTAATCAGTGAAATTAATATCAACTGCCAAGATTGAGAAATCCTATTAGAGAAAAAAGTGCCTCCTGACATCAATCAAACAGATATTTTCTTTTTCCACCAGGAGAAACAATTTCATGTGTGCCATTACCAATTTGGTCACAAGCTTCTTCTACTTGCTGTGTCCCTTCAGGACGTAGGCGATCATGGCTTTCCACATCTCCCTATCCCTTGTCACTCTTAATACCCCTTCTCCTATTATCCCACTCAATCTTCACTCGAACATACTACTCAAGTTCATCTGGTATGTCTTACATTGCTTTCCCTTGTTTCTCTTTCCCGCTATCCATCCCATGAGCATCAGGTTCTCTAAGCTCTCCTTTTTCATTACATGTCCCAAGCTACCATCATTATAAAGTTGAATTAACTATTTAAGGAATGCCTATTTCTTGATAGAACTTCTTCTAATTTGTGTTTGTTTGCTTCATTTTCATATCTATATATATAAAAGGCAAGATGTTTGTGTGTGTGTGTCTGTCTGTATGTCCTTTATATAAATCCACAATTTTTATCTGATTCTCACCAAACTTCACACAAATATTCTTTAGGATTCCAGTCAGGTCATGGGTTACTTATTTTTTCCAATTCCCCCCTGATATTGGAAATTGATACCCTGATATCTGATCAGGTCTGATCAAGATCAGGATTTCAGCCATTTTATCATGGTTCTTGCTGCAGAATTTGCTCTAACTTGGTAAAATTATAGTTTTTAGTCTCAAACATTAGTAGATCTTCTCAGGCAACTCATTTTCTTTGATATCGGAAATCAATATCCCTGATATTTCATCAAATCTGATCAAAAACCGATATTCAGCCATCAATATGGCTCATTTTGTCCAATTTTACTCCCGATGGGTACGATAAGTTTTCATAGACTTACTTAGATTAGTTTATCCTTGGATGACTTATTTGACTCCGATATTGGAAATGAAATTGATACCCCAATATCCTATAAGGTCTAATCAAAATCAGGTTTTTAGCCCCTTTATTTTGGTTTTTGCTTCAGGTTTTATTATAAGTAGGTATAATTGTAGTTCTTAGTCTCAGCCATGATACCATTTACTCAGAGGACTTATTTAGCCTTCAAAATTCAGTTTGTGATGGAAAACTTATTTGACATCTATACCGGAAATCAAAATTTGACTTACATTCATTCATTTTACTTTCAATCTATGGTTTTGCTTTAACTGGAAACAACTATTGCTTTTTAGTGTTTCATGCCAACGTCCAAAGAGTCTGAACTCCAGGACCATGGATTAGTTTTAAAGCTTTCATTACACCCGAGCAATGTCGGGCTATACTGCTAGTTTGAAAGGAAAACAGTCATTTGAAGCTAGCAGATATAGATTTAAAGAATTCCTCAGAGATATGCATTCCTAGAGTGGAATGGAAAAGGGAATAAAGGTTTCATTCCTGTCAAGAAGCACATTTTTCATGAGTAGAATATGGCAGTAAATTCAGGACAATCTTCTCAAATATGAAAATGAAACTTGAAACTGAAATATGATTCTATGGAAGGATGCTGAGGAGGACCATGAACTGAACATGTGAGCAATGACAAGGTTTTAGAGAAAATAAAAACAAAAATATCTATACTTAACATCTGAAAGAGAAAGTCAAAATTTCTGGGACACATTATGAGGAAAGGAAGCTTAGAAAATCTGATACTCACAGTATGGATGAAGAGTAAAGAGAACAGAGGAACCCAGCACATAACATATTTGACGAATTTGACTAAAGAGATGGCCAACAGGGTTTAAGAAAATTAATGAAAAGTCAAAATTTATTAAGAGCTACAAAGGACAGAAAATTGTAGAGATCCAAGATTGCCTGTCCTGAGAGGGGATGTCATATAAAGGAGGATTTCTTGTCTAGGTTGTTTGAGATTACTTTCACTGTTAAAGAAAATAAAAAACAGGAGTAGCAGCTCAACTGTGTATTCAATAAAATAACATTTACAGTGAAAAGAAATTTATTTACAAGGTGATTAAAAAGTAACTCCCTATTTTATGTATGAGTAACCAGCTAGAATTTGTATTAAAACAATAAATAATTGTTTTTAAATGTATGTGCATGGAATACTTTGTGTATAATAGTGTATGTGTATGTATGTGTAGAAATGCTTGTCTGTTTAGGTGTATGCTAGACGGTAACATCAGTTAATATATGTTTGTAAGTGAGTGCGCATATAATACATGCATTTAAAAACAATTATCTGTTGTTTTAATAGATATGACACATATGTGACCAATAAGAATTAAACTCAAATCACAACATACGAGTATACTGTCGCTTTGTTATTTTTTCATTTTTCTCTCAGTCTTTGAAGAAGCTTTAGAAAAAGTGAAACATGTGAGATTGAAATACATTTCCTATTTTGTTCTTTTTCTTTATCCTGTCTTTTATATATATATATATATATATATATATATATATATATATATATATATATATATGATAGAATAAATAAAGAACAGGGTCAGATTCCAATCCATCAATTCAATATATATATATATATATATATAGTGTTTAAAATACATGTATATATGTATTTAATAGAAGATGACTTCATTTGTATTCCTTTTTCTGTTGCCCACAGCACTTTAGTATTGTTTGTTTTCCAATCTACTTCAAGGATTTCTAATCACTAATTGATTTTGACGTTACATATTCAATCAAGCACAATGGCACAGCTTGTTCTGTCCTCAAAACCAGGTATTCCTCAAGAAAATTCCGCCTGCTTCTAATATCACTTGGGGAGACATTCAGTGGTACAGCTGTCTGAAATATATAAAGACGGAATTATGAAATAATTTTCAGAAACTACTGAAAATCGTACAATCAAAAAGATCTCAGGATAAAAATAATTTAGAATGCATACACATTTTTTTCAGAATAAATTAAATTTATTCATGTTATTTATGTTTACCCACATACTAGTTTACCCAAACCATCACAACATATTTTGTTAAGGTTTATTATGAGGTTTTCACATATTTAGCAACATATCAAACTCTATGGGTTATTTAATGTTGAAATCTAAAATTTTTTGCAGCTAAAAATAAAATATAAATGCAATATTTTAAGTAATAAATTTCTTATTTTTTACTTCACCAGAATATCTTGTCCTTTACTTTTCCAGGTTTAATAACTTGTCCTGTTCTTTTCCAGATTTAATATAATTTTAAGAATATTACTTGTCATGTGCGCATTTTTTCATGTAATATAAATTATGTTTTTATACTGCATCTGAGAGGGTTTTTTATTTAGTAATTGTTGTGAAACTGTGAAAATGTTAGGAGACTTTGATTCACCCTCTAAAAAATGTAGAAAATAATTTTTTGAACAACTTGTAAATTTTAAGTTTTTTTTCTTCGTATGCAAAATATTTTGAGTTAATTTTTTCTTTTATAATCACATCGCCACGCAAGGCATTTTACTGCCACTGTTGTGCAGGGGGTTACATAGGAGGAAAGTTATGAGAAAGAGTGACAGGTTACAGGGGATGTCAGGAAGTGGGTAAGAGAAGGATGAGAATACTGATGCAAGTGGAGTGGACAGAGAAAGGAGCATGAGAGAGAGGATGCAAGTTAGTGAGATAGGAGATGACTATTGACTTTACATTTAAATTCTTGGAGACTATCTGTCGGGGAAGCAAGTAAACAGAAGGAGATTCCACAGGTGGGAAATGTGAGAAAAAAAAGCTGCTGAAGTGGAATTTGCATTTACATTTTATTGGTTTCACAGTAAAAGGGTGGGACCTAGTTGCTAATCTTGTGGTTCGAGTAAATTCATATATAGGGGACACCAGTGAGCTAAGTTCATCAAAGCAGAAGCCGTGAAAGTATTTGTAGAAGAGAGACAGGGAAGCCACATTGCACGAGTGAGAAAGTGATAGTATCTGAGCTGTCAATTTGTGATCGATCACATTACAGATTCTCCGATGGATTTTATCAAGAACCCCTGACCAGATATGGCAGCAGTATTCAATGCACAGGAATTTTGAAATGCAAGATTTAATTGTTTCTTTAGTTAGGAGAATTAGAAATGATTTGTATTTTTACCAGAACTGAACCCCATTGGCATTTTTCTTCTTCAGAAGGCATTTGAAAGTCACACTTGATTCTTCCAAGTTGTACGTCAGCTAAAAGTAATTTTCCAGGCTGCAACCAAGAGAAGTGTAGAAGCAATGTCAGTGTCTTTATATAATGGAATCGTTTGTAGTAAAAATTTTAAAGGAAAAAAAAATAATAGGAAAAAAAGAGAAAAAGATGTAAGGCTGGATAGATTAATTGATATTAGTGAGACAAACAGTGATATTTGTGTGTGTGTTTATATATATATATATATTGTAATAGTTGTTACAATGGTTTATAAATTCATAGTATCACTACACAAAAACTTTCGCGTTTTGAAGCTGACCATGTGTCTTGGTCGCCTCTTCTTCAGGTGATCAAGTTTGTATGAAAATTATCTAGTGAAAAAGATGTTTATTTGTGGTGGATTTGTTTTTTGTTTTTTTTAGGTGAAAGTGGGGTTGGGATGTGATTTGGATTCTGTTGACCTTATTAAAGTCTTAGGGTTAAATGTTTGGGGGGGGTGGCTTAGTTCAGGATAGGTTTTCCTATTTATCTTGTCTGGATGTAGCCTGGTGGCATTGTTATTTGGTTTAGGGGTGGGTATGTGTTGTTTTGTTTTTGGGCTGGTCACTTCTTCCTTTAATTTTGGTTATTTTGTATTGGGGTATGTGTTTTTTGTTTTTTGCAGTGTCGATATTTTCTTTTATTTTTCTACTATTTTCAGGTAGCTGGACTTATTGTTGGTGTGGTGTGGGGTTTGTTGTCTTTTGTTTCTACGTTTTTTGTTCTCTTTATTAATAGGGTTGGTTATGTGTATTTATTGCATTTTGGGGGGTCATGTGGGTGGGGTGTTTATTTGTTTATTTAAATTTTAACGAGAAATATTTGCGATGTTTGCATAATACTGCTAATTCGTCTCTACAGTTTAATAGTTCGCTACTGCTGGGGTACTTTAGAATGTGTAGCTTTTCACTTAAACATAAAGGGCTGTCATCAAGTGAGTTGCAAGTTCTAGTTTTTTCTAGGACTTTCCATTTTACTTTGGGTTTCTGTTTTGAATCCTTTAGCTTCCAAAAGTATGTAGAAAGGGATGTATGGTTTTGGTATAAGCTGTTTTTGAATTAAGTTAAGTGCATGTACCAGCGCTGCTTAAAAGTGTTCTTAGTTGATCCAATATACACTTTATTTATAGGTGGATTTTCAATAGATGTTATGTTGCATTGACAGACTAAAAAACAAAAACAAAAAATCAAATCCACCACAAATAGACGTCTTTTTCACTAGATAATTTTCATACCAACTTAATCACCCGAAGAAGAGGCGACCAAAACACATGGTCAGCTTTGAAATGCGAAAATTTTTGTGTAGTGATACTATGAATTTATAAACCATTGTAACAACTATTACAATATATATATATACACACACACACACACACACACACACACACACACAAATATCACTTATGGCACTTAACTGACTGACATCTACATCAACTGTATCTAACAATTTATATATAAATTTATTTACATAAAGATCACTTTCTATGTACATGAAGATAGATAGATTGATAGATATGAACAGACTGAGATAGGTAGATAGATAGATATGAACAGACTGAGATAGGTAGATAGATAGATATGAACAGACTGAGATAGGTAGATAGATAGATATGAACAGACTGAGACAGTTAGATAGATAGATATGAACAGACTGAGATAGGTAGATAGATAGATATGAACAGACTGAGATAGGTAGATAGACAGATATGGAGCAATCTGAGATAGATAGATAGACAGAGGTGGCATTGGTGTGTGTGAACACAGTAGAACAGTTACCAGTGTTTTTTTTTTTTGTTTTTTTTTTTAATCATTTCACCCCGAGCAAGTCGGAAACGCCACTGATGTGCAGGGGGTTACATTAATGTAAAAAGATTAATTAGAAAAGAGTGAGGAGTATAAATTAGTTAGAAAGGAACAATAGAAAGCTGAAAAAGCAGGTACGATGACAGATATATAGGTGGAGAGAAAGGGAAGGTTATACAGGGGAGGGGAGAGAGCTAGAGGACAGTGGTTAGTAGATGAGTATTGATTTTGCATTTAAATTTCTGGAGGTTGTAGCCGTCAGGAAAGCAAGAATACGAGAGTTCCACAGGCGGGATGTGTGAGAGAGGAAGCTGCAGGAGTAGAATTGTCATCTGCATTTGGCTAACCTGACTGTGAATGGGTGGGACCCAGTTGCCAGTCTGGTTGCACGAGTAAACACCTGTTGAGGAGGCATCAGTGACTTAAGCTCATCCGAGCAGAAGCCATGAAAGTATTTATAGAAGAGACAAAGGGAGGCCACATTTCGACGATAGGGAAGTGGTTGCAGTCGAGTCGCCAGATCAGTACCTATCACATTACAGACTCTCCTTTGGAGCTTGTCAAGAACACTGAGGAGAACGGCAGGGGCACCTGACCATAAATGGCAGCAGTACTCCATGCACGGACGGATGGTTGACTTGTATATATGCAGGATGGATTCAGGTGGAAAAAACATCCTGGATCGACATAGTGACCCAACCTTCTTAACAGTAGATTTTGCTATGGATTCAATATAGTGGTTCCATTTGAGGTCTGAGGACGGGGTAAGTCCGAGGAGGCGTAGTGTATTACTCTCAGGGAGAATCACTTGGTCCATGCTTATGGGAGGCAGAAGAGGTTGCCTGTAATGGTTGACAAACAACAGCTTGGTCTTAGATGAATTGAAGTTGACAAGCCACTTCTTGCCCCAGTTCACCACAGCGCTTGCAGGGACACCTATCCATGCGCAACATGGCACTACAAGAACCCCGATATTATACAACTGTTGATCAGAGCAGCCACTCTTGACGCTACGCAAGAGTTAGGGCTCCTAACTACCAGTCGGAAGCAGCAACCAGGAAACTGCCAACCCAGTACCCTCACAGTGATGAGCCATTGCTACCAACCGGCCAGATCGCAGGAAACTCACAGAAGCACCAAAACCAAGGTCTGAAGAGAGAGAAGAGAAGAGAAAACCGGAAACCACATCCTAAACAGGAAACAAGGGGTGAGCCTCTACTCCAGTTCAGTAGACGTGGGAGGAGTATTGACCGGGCGATAGTGTGACCTATCTACTCCTATTAAAAAAAAACAAACACAAACACGCACAAAACACAAACTTCCAAAAGTGGAGAGTTAACTAAGTTTTAACTTAGTTAGAGTCCAAATGAAGCATGAATACCAACAAGGGGGAAAAAAAAATGAAAAATACCTCACAGTTTAACACAGGAAATTTGAATTAAGAAAGTTTCATTCTTCAATTCTTGCTTTTCCCAAAAATCAACATCAAGTTAAGCTGCTAGGTGAAATTCGATTCAAAGAACAGAACATAGCGGGGAGGGGTAACAAATGGCTGCTGATACCTTGGCCAGGATAGCTTCGCATAACAGAATAAATAAATAAATAAAAATTTCAAACTTTTTTTTTTCCCCAAATGAAGCATGAACGCCAACAAGGGGGAAAAAAAAAAACGAAAAATACCTCACAGTTTAACACAGTGTTAGTTTTATTATATTAAAAATAATGACATTGATGAACATTTTTACTTTCTCTGTCTTACTTTATAATACCAGAAACAATTACCTATTATAGAAAAGGCACAGGGAAGCTACATTACAGCAATGGGAGAGCAATTGAAGCTGATATGCCAGATCAAGACCAATGAAATTGCAGATCAGTTTTTGTATTTTATCAAGCATCTATTTTTTTTATGTTTATGGCAGTTGTTTTAATTCTGTCTTTGATACTTTTTTTCAATTCATGACTCTGAGACAATTGTTTTCAAGGACTGACAGTCTTTGTAAGTTCTTCACACTGAACATATTACCCAATGGCAATTACTTTTATTTCTGCTTTATAATTAATTTCAGTGATGGAAAAAAAATCATTTCATCAAGTGACTCACCTCTTCCCTATTCTGAATTGACATCATGTAAGGAAATAAAAAATAAAAACAAAACTCACCACAGAAAAATGAGCAGCTGTAAATGGACTCCTACAAAAATGTAAGCCTTCTCCTAACTCTCCAATGCTGAAATCTGTTGAGAAAACAAGTATAAAAAGAGAATATTATAGAAATGTAATGTTTTGTAGAAATTAGAAGAAATATAATATAGAAATTTCAAAGTAATTACTGACTGCATGTGCCTTATATATATGTTCATGTCACTGGCAAATAAACCAGTTTCCTTACCACACTTTTCTGGTGAAGATAGTGGATAGACATTCAGTCAAATTAAAAGCAAGACCTGGCAGAAGGTGGATTAACCTTCTTGTCAGGTCTATTAGTACACAGATCACTGGCAGTGTAGGAGGACTCTTTTGTTTGTGTTACAGCAGAAAAGTAAATACTTTGCTATAAGACCTGTGTCTCACTAGCAAACAACTGATGATGTAGACTAGTTCTTTTTTGGGGATATTTTTTTCTTGTTGCTCCAGATAGTAGATTTGACCTGTGTGCAGATGTGTGGTGGCCCTTTTGAGTCACTTACATGCTTACTGCTAATCCATCTACAAAGGAAGAAAGGGCTTTCTTTGGCCATGAAGTGGATATCTATAAGAACATTCAAAAGTTAAAAACAACATACTGCCTAGAAAAACCCAAATCAAATGGCAACAATTGAAGGAAAAGAGGAAAAAGAAAAAAAAAGAGAAAAGTCAGGATAATTAAAGCATCTTATGGGAAAACATGCTATATAAATACAAGTTATAAGTTAAAGTACAAGTGAGTGTAAAGTTAAAAAATGTATGTGTAGATCAGTGCATGGGTGCACATATGCAAATACACATGCAGAGGTATACAATATGAAAAAAAATAGCACCAGTGATGAGTGCAAAAAATAAAAATAAATAATTATAAGCAGTCAATAGCTGATACCCCCTGATGAGTAGACGGATGGGTCCATCTATGAAACTCTGAAGTTGGCATACTGAAAATAACATCAATCAGCTAAGATACAAACCTTTTATTTGTATTAATTTATATATATATATATATGTGTGTGTGTGTGTGTGTGTGTGTGTGTGTGTGTGTGTGTGTGTAATTATATATATGGATTGAAATCTAACAAGTTGATAGAATAAATAAAGAACAAAGTAGGAAATGTGTCTTAATCTAACATGTTTCACTTTTATTAAGGCTTCTTTAGAAATCTTTTTAAAGACAAGAAGAAAAATTCTTTCTCACATATATTTAAAAAAATTGTCCATTTTTTTATACCCTTACACATGTATATCATACATATAAACAAACAAGTGCTCCTATACATACTTACTTACATTTAAAATATCATCTATTGCTTTGTTACATGTAAGATGTATCTGACCAATAAGAATCAAAAGAGACAGCTGGAACATCTCATTGATCACACCATGCTAAACACTGCTTATCACACATAACTAGTTTACAAAAGGTAACTGGGACATGAAGTCAATTTGGAAGTTTACTATGCAATAAAGTTTTGTATTGACAGAGATAAAAACTACCTCTCACCCTCCCTATAATCTAGATATTGTTCCTTCTAAATTTTGATTGTTTCCCAAGCTGGAGGAGAACTTCAGGGGAAGTTGTTTTGAAGATATTGTGATGATGGGGACAGCTGTGACAAGGGTTCTGGACACTTTCACTTTCGATGACTTCCATGGAGCTTTCACAAAGTGGCTGGAATACATTGAAGTCAGGTCATCCTATTTTGAAGAAGCTTAGAGTTTTATAGTTCTTTGAGATTAACAAATGTCTCTCTTGAAAAAGTCTGAAAAGATTTGAAATGTACCTCCTATCAACCTTTGTTGAAAGAAAATGAGTAACTTTAAAAAAAAGCTGATGGAATATCAGGACACTCAACAACTGTGATCAATTAGAGAATGTCAAACAAGAGATGGACAGACTGAAGATCAATATTCTGGGTATATGTGAAACGAGATGGCCTAACAATGGAGATTTTAACAGCGACAACCACAGGTTAATATATGCAGGAGGCAAAAAGAACGAAAAAGGAGTCGGCTTAATACTGGACAAAGAAATGAAGAAATATGTTCTTGGATACTGCCAGTATTCTGAGAGGGTCCTCTTGGTTAAACTGAGAGAAAGACCCTTCAACATATCTATTATAGTAGTTTATGCACCAACAATACTAAGCACTGAGGAAGAAAGAGAATCATTCTACTCCATACTGGACAATGCCAAGGCTCAGTGCAAAAGCCAAGAAATTATAATCATAATGGATACCTTGAATGCCAAGGTTGGTAAAAAGAGGAAAAGAGAGACAACCAGTAACTTTGGATTAGTAATCCGTAACAAACGAAGAGAAAAATGGGTCCAATGGTGCACAGAAAATGACCAGGTAATAACTAACACCTGGTTTTAAGAACACCCACAACATCTATGGACATGGAGAAGCCCAGGAGGTGAAACAAAAAACCAGATAGACTACATAACCATAAACAGAAGATTCAGAAATGCAGTAGTCCAATGCAAAGCCTATCCAGGTGCCGACTGTGGAAGCGACCACATCCCAGTCATTTGCAAACTAAGGGTGAAACTCCAGAGAATGAAGAAGCCTTGTACAGCACCAAAACTGACATACAGCACACATGTGAATGACCTCAACCTGCAGAAAAAATATACTAACAGCATGAAAAACAAAGATGAAGAACAAATTTGAAAAGGACACTCGAAATGGGACTCACTAAAGGAAGCAATAGTGACATCAGCAAACAACATGGCCCAAAGGAAATTAGGTGCAGAAGAAAAAAACGAGTGGATGACTGAAGAGATCCTTGACATGATGCAAAGGAGACAGAAAATGATGCCAAGACATGGAATGGAATACAGGAAACTACACAAGGAAATAAGAAACAAATGCAGACAGGCTAAAGAGGAAATTCTCAACAACAAATGCTCAGAGGCAAAGAGACTGAGCAGGACTAATAAAGTAGACATGCATAAAGAAATAAGAGAACTGACAGGACAAATAACCTGTTCCTCAACAGGAAGAATAAAATCCAAGGATGTAATGATAATATTGGAGAAAGAGGAAATACTCTTGCAATGGGAAGAATATATAAAAGATCTTTTCCATAACAAGAGAGAGCAACTGATAATACACAAAGATGAGGACAGACTGGAAATATTAAAGTCCAAAGTAGAAGCTGCAATGGCCAAACTGAACAGAAACAAAGCAGCCGGTCCAGACGGCATTGTAACAGAGCTGCTGATAGCCCTGGAAGAATTCGGCATAGAGAAAATTACAAAAATAATAAATGAAATTTATAATAGTGGTGTAATACCAGACAACCTAAGCAAGTCAATTTTCATAGCACTGCCTAAGAAGCCAGGTGCAAACAAGTGCAAACTCTACCAAACTATCAGCTTAATGAGTCATATCACAAAACTGTCCGAATCCTGATGAATAGAGTGAGAAGCAGAATCAGGCCAGAGATAGAATAAGAACAGTGTGTGTTCATCAAAGACACCAGAACAAGGAACACCATATTTATGATGAGGATGCTCTCCAAAAGAGCAATACAAATGAAGAAGGACTTTTACCTATGTTTTATCGATTATGCAAAGGTGTTCAACAAAATACGCCACAAAGAATTGATGGAAATGCTCAGCATCCTCAACCTATTTGGGAAAGACATATGAGTAATTAAAAATCTCTACTGGCAGCAAACTGCCTGCATACGAAGTCATCAGATATACAAAGATAAAAAGACATAAGACAAGGATGTGTCTTTTCACCGGATCTGTTCAACTTGTACAGTGAGACTATTTTGAGGACCCTAGATGTTATGCCAGGATTTGTAATCAGAGGTCACAATTTGAATAACATAAGATACGCAGATGATATAGTACTGATTGCAGACACGGAAAGAAAACTACATGACCTCCTACAGAAAATAGCTGAAGAGAGTGACAAAAAAAGGACTACAAATAAACTGCAAGAAAACCAAATGCATAATCATGCAAAATACAGGTGAGGGATACTAAAATCAAGCAGGTACAAAAATTTAAATGCCTGGAAAGTGTTCTAACAGAAGACGGAAAATGCGACACAGAGATCTGAAGGCAAATTGGCATGGTGAAGGACACTTTCCAGAAGCTGAGTAAAGTATTAAGAGACAGAAAACTTTCACAAGGAAGGGAATACTGGATTGCTACGTGATGTCAGTTCTTCAATATGGCAGCGAATGCTGGACAATATCCTCAAAGATAAAGAAAAAACTGGAAGCAGCTGAAATGTGGTTCTACAGAAGGATGCTGCGGATATTGTGGGGAGGAGGGGAATGAAAAGAAAATTAATATTGAGCATCAGGAAGAGACAACTAAAGTTCTGGGACATGCAATGAGGAAGGAGGGATTGGAGAACCTGATACTAACAGGCCAGATAGAGGGAAAAAGAGACAGGGGAAAGCAGCGGATAACATATTTGAAGGGCCTGAGCAGGTGGATGACAGAATGAGGGTTGCGTGGTGCTACAGGAGAAAGTGTGCTTAGAGCCACGAGGAATAGGGAAACATGGAAGGCCATGATTGCCTACGTCTTGAAAAGACAAGGCACATAGAAGAAGAAGAAGTTAACATTTATTCTGTATCTTTTCTCTATAATTCTTAGTTTATGTCAAAAGTTAGTCATATATTTTCCCCAGCTTTTTTTATTAAATTAAAATTAAACCCTCATTTCATTTTCAGAATGGCTTGAAAGCAAGAAATTCCTATAGCCTTTCTGAAAGGATTCCAAAGCAAATTCTCATCCAATCCTTCAGAATTGATTGGAAGTAAAACATGTTTTTTGGTCTGTCCATGTGTTTTTTCATGTCAATACTATGTATTTAAAACAGGATATATAATTCTGACAAAGTTTTTAAGAAATCTGATAAATCAAAAATGTTTTATTAAATCTAAGAATAATAAAGGAAAGATATAGAATAAATATTAAACTTATTTAAAAGTTATACATTTTATTTCTTCTTAATCACAAGAAATACCAACTTTGGGAAAATGTATTATGATTCATTATATATATATATATATATATATATATATATATATATATATATACTAGCAGTATAGCCGAGTTTTAAGGTATGCTATATTTATAGGGTAAAAGTGCTAAATATATCCAGGATAGAACATGTGCAAATCTAACAAGTGTGGATACTGATGTCAACATTGAATAACAGTCTGTTTTATGCCTGAACACAATCATCAGGTCATGTGGGTTGTATTATGCCCCTACTTTTCATTTTTTTTACATTAAAATACCAAGAATTTCTTTTTCACAATGAATTGTTTTTTTCTTTTTATTCAAGCCACATATCTCTTGTGACTGTCTGCAACAATGGCTGTAGCCTTGAGATCAAAGTGTTAGACAAAGTTAGTTTCTTTTTGATTATCTATCTTTTGCATATCTCTATATCAACTGCACATAAAAGCTGTTTACATAAAAGCTGCTTGGTAATGGTATTTATTTTTTGTAATTATGAAAAGACCCTCTAGAACTTTACTCTGGACGCCATGTTTTATTTTTTCAAAGGAACTACAAATAAAAGAAAAAACAATTATCTGAATTTGATTTGGTTTTTTGATGGAATGTTTAGATTGTAGATATGAGGGATGTTTGTGGGAAGGGTGGTAGTTCTAGGTTGTTTTTTTCAGTTTTCTGACTATCACCAGGCAACACAAAGCATTGTTTATCTATAAATGGAATCCAGGCAAGCATAACGCCCAAGAGACATATACATTTCTGCCTTTGTTTGCCACTCTGTATATTACAGCCAATTAAAAGGAAGTTAAATACAAGTTTGCTATTTGTAAAGAAGCATGAAAGCATAAAAGAACAGGATTTAAAATGTATTTTGCATTGCTCAATCTGCAGATCACTAACTCATAGTTTTCAGGAGTTATGAGAATTTATACGCTCTTGAATTAGTTCCCCCACCAAAATAATTTGATATGCTGTCCATTGATTGGATAGTCATATTTCTTTTTGATTGGTTATAAAAAATGAATATTGATATTCAAATTTCAAAATACAAAATTACAATGGATATCTGTTCTAAAATGCATGTAGTATTGTGTTCATTTAAACAATATGACAAGAAGCAGGTGTAGTACCTTAATAAACATGGTATCAACAGCACCTTTAATAAACATAGTATCAGCAGGAACCATGGGGCTATAAAAACACATGAAGCCCTAAGTAGCTCTCTCTTACTGTTTTCCTCCTTTGGAAGTGTGTGTGCTATTGACTTTTCGTGCTGGAGCAAAAAGGGCTGTGGATGCTTCATAGAGAAAAAGCACCTACACAGGCAAGTCACACCCAAATACATTCATTAACAATTTTACTTCTAGGAAAACAAACTCTTAAGCTTTACTTTTGTTATTTTGCTTAATAAATGATATCTTGCATTGCAAATCCATTAGTCTTTGTTATTTTGTTCATGTACCCTTTTAGGATGTGCGTTGTGTTGTGGATGTGCATTGTGTTGCAGTAGATATTGGCTCGGAAGGAGAAATGGGGCAGCCAAGTTTGAATTCCAGTTGAATTCCTTGCATTCACTTATGCACAAATACCTTGGGGAAAAGATATTAATCCATCTCTTTCCTCCAGTTATCGGCTAAATAATAGGACAGATTGGGTTCTATAGCCTTGGCTGGCAACCAGTCTACCACAGAAAGCAGTAGCAACCTACTGCGAGATAATCTTCTGCCCAATCAGTCATGTCTCTTTCGAGACATGATTGCCCAAGCATGTTTCACATATGGTACTTAACTAACTGACTGACCCTTTCATTACTATTATTTCATGTATAATAAAATATTCTTGTAAGAAAGCTCACACCCTAATTACTGAAGTAGCCATCACACTAAACAGGCTTAGTTTTCACATTTGATACATAATAATAACTTTTATTGTTTTTAATCTACTTTGCTATTTTATTACTTATTAATATGTTTTTAATATTTTGTGAGTTTTTTCAAATCATTTCACTCCAATAAAGGCAATAATGCCACTCAGTCACCAGGGGTTATGAGAAGTGAAAGAAAATGAGAAAACTTTAATGATGAAAAGGACGATAAAGGAAGAAGAAGAAGAAGATGATGGTTGAAGTTACATTTAAATTTTTCAAGAATGTAGAATGGTAGGGAAGCAAGAAATTGGAAGAGAGTTCCACAGGTAAAAAAATTTGCATCTTGCTGGTTCAACAATAAAATGGTTAGACCTATTTGTTAGCTTATTTTTTACTACCATTTTTCCAGCATCTTTAACAATGTATTGTCCCCTTGTTGTCTGGAGTGAACATAGACATTCACAGCATGGAACTTATCATAACTGGTGAAAAAGCTCAAATTCCTTTCCTTTTTTTTATCTGTTAATAGCCACCCCTTCTTGGAAAAGATAGTGGAGTGGTTTCACATTGTCTTCTTCATTGTTTGGAATTCAGAGTTTTCCTTAACTTTGACTGAATGCAACCCAAGTCTAAGGGTTCAGCCAACTCTTCTATTTTACCTATAGGAGAAGAGATGGACTCATGCTTTTCTTAATGTCATTTATGTAAAAACACAGCTGACTAACCCAGAATTTGAACTCAAATCAACAATTTTACTTTTTATGGTGATATCTTTTGCACTATTTTTTGTGCCAGTAGTGTAAAGGATAATGCTTTTAACATATTGATTCTATTTTTTCTGATAAATGTTAACATTATAACAAATATTCAATATTCAACTGATCATGTATGAATAAGATACATGGGGAAGGGCCCAAAAATTTTGTTATGGAAAAAAGATGGCATCAATTTGAACAGATACAATATATATATATATATATATATATATATATATATATATATGGACAATGTGGTTAACACCATGTAGTGACAGTATCTTTTATGCTTGAACACAAACTTCAATAGTGTTTTGACTCAACTATTTATGTATGCCGGTCAATGATGCATTATGGGAAGGAAGGTCTATTATTCTACTGGTTATTGGGTGGATTTCTAGAAGCTATTCAGTAGGAATAATTGTGTAGCCAAATATTATATATACATATATATATATATATAAGAGAGAGAGAGAGAGAGAGAGAGAGAGAGAGAGAGAGGGATGTTTTGTTTTCCAAACACGGTCAGCTCATTGTGGCCATTGTGACACTATCTCACGCAGTGATGCTTTCTCTTCTCTCGCGGGGATACTTTCCTTTGGTTGGTTTAAAACAACGGAGAGAGAAGTTGATATTGGTGATATTATGAGTGTTTTATTGTGTCATGCAATGTGAGCTTAAGGAAAAAATAATAATTTTAGTACAATCAATTGCTTCTAAAGCACGGAAATATAAAATTATTTTGGATAAATATAAATTTCTCATCTTTCATGATTTTCGCCTCTTTTATGTTCAATATGGATTTCTCTTAGATCTGGAGTGTATTCCACTAATCTAAAGAAGCATTGACAAAACAAGTGTCAGAGTGGTTTGATAAGGTCACCCAAGGTCAGGGCTGCTGGTGAGTACATTCGGGTCCATGTGAATCTAAAATAGAATCAAGCTCTGATATGAGTTGGTAAAATCTCATTCGTTGAGCTAAAGACATCCGCAAATCGAGTGGGCAAAGACCAATTTTCATTGGCCGAAGACTGTGGGCTGTCCGGATCCCCAGAGAGGATCGAAATTGGTTATGAAAATAGATGCTCGACACGAAAAATTGAGTTGGAGAGCTAATTAGCTCAGATTTTCAGCAGAGTGCCACCGCCGTCAGTTCCCACACACTCCGCCAGTGGCCGTTCCGATTCAACACATTCTGTCAGATTCCGTCAACAACCTGAAAGAACTTTGCTGTTTTAGAAGTACATTTCAACGCTAACAAAAATTAAAGTAAACATTTCAATTAATGATTAGAAGCTTTGATGCTTTTGGCAAACTTTCTCTCTCCGTTGTAAAAATCATTTTCAACGATTGTATATCATTTTCGACAACTGTATTCTTGGGAAAAGACAGACATTGTTTTTTCTTTATATAAAGACATTCTATGTAGCTCTCCAGGTGGGTTCGACTTCATTCATTTATTTTATTAATTTTTTTTGGTGCCGTGTTTATTTTTTTTCAACCTACAAGTGTACACCAGTGTCCAGACTGGCTAAAAGGGACGACTATTGAAATTGCATGACGAGACTTCTGGGATCTAATCACAACGTGGGACAGTGGTCCATTGTTGCAAAAGACGTCCTGTAGTCCAGCTTTTGTGCCGACATCATCAGACGGGATCGCCGCAACCGGGTGGCAGTGTCACAACTGGGATCGTCACGACCGTCATCGAGAATGAGCGTCACATTGGACAGATGGCCAGCCAGGCTGAGGCGTCACATCTGGTGTCGTTTCGACCAGGATCTGGCTTGAGGGCTACAGTGCCCTGTGCGGTATCACAAATGATTGCCGCCGGGCGAACTGAGGGCCAGCCGCACTGCAGTGTTACAGTCATGTTTATAGTTGATATTATAGAGTGTTGGCTTTTTCTTTTTTATTAATAATGCTTCCATTATTTTTAGCCTTTTTTTTACATGTGAATGATGCTATTATATTTGTATTATTGATGGGTATGTTATGGATAGAGTTTGGTAGGTTTTTATGTGTATTTAAATGAGATGTAATAGATCTATGGTCAGAAAATTATAACGTATGTTTTCTTGTTAAACATGTTGAAGTATATCCAATGTAATTATTTATGAATTTGGATTGATCAGGAACACTGTAAAGGACATGTGAATTCATAAATAATAATACTCTAAAACTCTTGATGTTCAGAGTTTGTACTAATTTTTTACATTTTTTCATATATGTGGTTTTGGTTTTTTGTTTAACTTTGTCCAGACATAGTTTTCTTCTCACATAATTTAAAGAAGATAGTTTTGTGGGAACTGACAGTCCCCTGGGAAGAAAACGCAGAAGCCCATGAAAGGAAAAAGTTGAAATATGATGAACTGCTGGAGAGTTGCAGGGATAAAGGCTGGAAGGCTAGCTGCACTCCAATAGAAGTAGGGACTAGAGGATTTGTAGCAAGGTCCTTAAGCAAAGCCTTAACGGATATAGGGTTAGTAGGAGCAAAAAAAAGGAAAGCACTCAAGTCCATAACTGAAACAGTGGAAAGGACAGCTAATTGGTTATCGATTAAAAGGGGGAGTACCTGGATTTCGCAAAAACAAATGGGTAGCTAAATTCCTTGAAATTCTGCATTTCTGATTTCTCATTTTTTCGATTGTAAACATGATAAAATGTACAGATAGGTTTTAAATCAGTGTATATAACTATAATTGGTATTTATCTCTTTTTTAAAGCTATTTGTTTGACCCTTTCCTCTTTTAATTGTACATAACTTATTATATATTTAAAACGTTTTTAAATTACCTTTATATATAGATATTTATATTTTCATAATCCTTTTGGAAACAATTTTTAAATTATACATATTTGTAGATATTTGTATTTCTTTTAAACGAATTTTGATAAATTCTTAGACGGATTTTTTTTTTTTTAGATACAACAAATGATATACAAATTATATACAATTGTAGATTTGTATTTATTTTAAACAAACCGTGATTAATTCTTAGTCAAGTTTTTTTGTTTTTTGTTTTTTCCAACAAGTAAATAGCTTCATACTTTTATTTTATTTTATTTTTATTTATTTATTTATTTATTTTTAAATTTAGGACGAGTTCATGTACGGTTTGCCTCTTTATGCAAACTGGCCTTGACTGTCACCAATTGGAAGCATGTGCAAGACTTTGTACGGGGCCTAAACTTTATAAATTTTGTTTCTTATGTCTGAAAGCGCTCATTGAGGGTGGACCAGAGACTGATCATTTCTGGTCAGGTCAGCGTGGTGAGGGGGTTATGATGTTGAGAGACCCAAAACCCCCTAACGATCCACATAAAGACATCACTGACGACACCCTCTAGCACTCCCACTATGGTGCGTATGTTTGAAATATATATATATATATATATATATATATATATATTTAATAAAAAACAAATACTCAGAGACTGAAACACATTCAACACATTACATGAGAGAAAACGTTTAAAGTTGTTAAAATAAATTTATATTTTTTTCAATCTTGTTTCAATGCTTATTTTTATTGCTTTTTTCTTCAGATTTTGTATAAATTTATTATTTATGTCAACCCTTAAAATGGCTACACCACAAGAAAAGTTGATTTGTGTAATGCAATTTGCAAAGTGTAATAAACTTTGAACTTTTTCTTATCCAGTAATGTGTTCAATATGTTTTTGTCTTTTAGCATTTGTTTTATTAAATTTTCTAAATCTGATCTTTCTTTTTGTATAATCCTGTAAGAGTTTCATGAGGCATGTACCTCCTCAAACATCAGCAAACTGACACCTTTTATCATCAGACACTTAAAAGTATGACAGTTCCAGCCAAAACTGTGATAATCTGGGACAAACTGGAAAAGTTCTGACCAAATCAAAACACTTTGAGTCAAACCTTAATGCCATCATCTTTTTGCTATTTCCATTTAAGACAGTTTTCATATGAACATTAGATAGTTCTTTGAAAAATATTCAGCTTGTATTTATATATGGGATGTATGATGATGTAATGGACAGTGGCACAGAATGAGAACTCAAAGAGCCCAGTTCAAATTTCAGTCAAATTCATTACATTCACTTATGTGCAAAAATTCTCTTTGAATAACACTATATATATATATGTGGGGGGGGGGAGTTAATGTGCAATATGTTGTATTTTATGAGGTGGGGGAAAGGACACTAAATTCACACTTTAGTTAAACCACTGTTTCTGTGTACTGAAATATATATAATTAAGACACACCATAGAACAATGACTGTCAAAATTTATAAAAGAATTGCTTTACCTTCACTTGTGAAACCTCTTTCTAATATTTCTTGTAAATTTTCATTTTTTATAGGATGGTGGCTGCAGAAATACATCCTATACCTTGCTCGAGAAGAATATTGTGATGACAGACTATTTCTCCTTAGCTGGGTCTGTTCTTCAGCAGTTTCACTAGACTGGCTTCTTTGGTCAACAACAAAAGCCTGCAAAGCAAGAAATAAAAACAAAAAGTTTAAAGCTTATAAGAGTCTAAGTAGAAAAGATATAGCTTATAACCTTTGGTGCTTTGTAGTTGATACTGATCACTGAATAATAATGTACTTGAATTTTGTGGCTGTATTGTCATGTTCTGTTAGGGAAACAAATAACAATCTTGAATGAAACTGACAGAGCTGAAGACTAAGTCAGAAAGATGACTAAGATTTGCATTATGGTTTCTGCAGAATATAAGTATTTATAAAGACTTAAAAGATATAAATATAACTTCAGTCTAATTATGAACACACAGTAAAGATAAGAAAAATAAGTTAAAATCCAATCAGATATTCATATAATTATCTGAAGAAATCTAACAAAAGACAAAATACAAAATTTAAATCATTACATTTAAAAAAACAATTAAAAACAAAAACTAAAGAAAATGACTATTTTTCATAACAATGAGTGTTATCACTGTAACTCATCTATCACAAATTCTTATGGTCATATCACATACAATCACAAAAGTTAAGCAATGTTGAGGCTGGTCAATACCTAGATGAATCAATAACTAGATTAAAAATACCAGGTGCTGTAAGCTTAGATGTGCAGGTGGTGAAATGGATAATGGCTTGGGATTTGAAATTGGTGCGCCAAGTTCTAATTTCAGTCAGGTTCATTATAATCCCTTATATGCAAATACCCTGAGAAAACGTATGAATCCACCCCTTCTCCTTCAGCTATAGATGAATTCGTAGCAATTGTATCAATAAATCATTATTATCTCTAAAAAATTCTTACAATTTAAAACTATTTTCTGATTTTAAATAACCTGCAAAAGGTTGATAAGCCTTAAAAAACAAACTAATTAATCAACTACAAAAAAAAACAACACAAATTATAAGTTATATTGTTACATAATGGTTCCCCAGCTAGGATCAAGTCACCCTCAAGTTAATTTAACTGTAAATGATTTTACCTGGGCCTGAAGCATCAGCAGTTTTATGACAGTCTACCACTATCCTGTCTTTTCTCTCTCTTCACCTGCTCCATCAGTCTCATTTTCATTTATGTGGCTGTCATTTTCTCTTCTCTTGAGAAAACTGTGAATCCATCTCTTATCACCCCAGCTATAGGTTAATTAGTCGGACTTGTATAAGTAAATCATTATTATCTCCAAACAAATCTTACAACCTAAAACTATTTTCTGGCTTTTATAATAACCGACCAGAAGGTTGATAAGCCTTAAAAAATGAATCAATCAACTATAAGAATAACATGGCTGTAAAATATAAGTAACATTGTGACATAATGAGTCCCCAGTTATGATAAAGTCACCCACATGTGTGATTCACAAAGTGTTACAAAACTAATGTCATCTGCATATTGACACTCAATCAATGAACTTGTTGATGTTTTGGTTTTTAAAGACGGGCAAGATTGAATACTCTACCATTTGTTCTGTAGACAATCTCAGTCCTTTTAGGCAGATAATGTCAATCATTGTCATATTGGTTGCAATGACACATCCTTGATTCACTCCAGATCTGACTTGGAACAGTTCCCATTGGTCATTGATGGCAAGGATTATGGAGCTCATGTCATCATGATGAAGCTTCAGGATATGGATGTATTTTGGTGGACAACCATATATGTAGAGCATGTGCATATATAAGATTATGGCTACCTCTGTTTCTTAGTTACTTATCAATTATAAATTATATTGGAATAACCTGATTAGTTCAACATAAAGAAAAATCCTGAAGTAGTTTTGTGCTGCTACCTTATTTTTTATCTCATGTCCCTGTATATTAAAAAAAAAATTCAACTCTCCATTTTTCTATGTATCCTGCCCTGTTGGTTAGGGCTTCAGAATATAATGACTGCACCGTAACAGAGGGGTAATGCCTTCTTTACCAATGAGGCATCCAGGGTATTATGATAAACTATATCTGAGTCCTGGGTAAGATAATAAACTGCACCCAGCAATAGGTCCTGTTATTGGGAGATTGTGCAGAGCATAGAACCCCTTCTTAATTGATGTTGTCCCCAAATCTGCTCTGACCTGGGGTGGTGGCACCTGTTGGAGTCCCAGTGGTGGGCAAGTGGTTAACCCCCAAACTGGGGTCAATATATTATAAAAGCATAAAAATAAATTTTTATTATAAAAATATCAGCAAGCATTTTTTGACAAAAATTACCAGTAATACATTCTAAAAAAAAGTATTACCATCAATACATCTTTGAAAAAAAAAAGAAAATTATCAGCAATACATTTTTTGAAAAAAATCATATCACCCCGAACAAGGCAGTAATGCCACTGATGTGCAGGGGGCTACGTAAGAGTGAAAAGATTGGAAAAGAGAAAGCTGGAAACCATATCCTAAACAGGGAACAAGGGATGAGCCTCTTCACCTGTTCAATAGATGTGGATGGAGTATGAACTGGGTGATAGTTTAGTCTATCTACTCCAATTGAAAAAAATAAAAAAAGAAAAGAGTGAAAAGATTGGAAAAGAGGAAGCCGGAAACCACATCCTAAACAGGGAACAAGGGATGAGCCTCTTCACCTGTTCAATAATTTTGAAAACAAAAACATTACTACCAATACATTTGACTCTTTACAAAAATATGTCAATGAAAGCTGATCTACAAACTAATTTCTTACAAAGTAATACATATTCTATTCATATGGTTCAAATGAACCTATTTTAAAAATCTTGTCAGCATTAAATAACCTATTGCGATTGATATGGTGCAAAAAAAAATCAATTTACATCTTCATAGTAGTTTCCTTTTAAAAAGATTTTAGTTCCTTAACCCATTGGAAAACAGACAAGCATTTTACTAAGATGATTATTAAAAAATTATTTATACTCCATGCTAAAAGCATATTTAACATAACACTATTCTATCAGTAACACTTTTATTCATTTGAGTCCACTAACACTTTCATTCCTCACTTTTAATGCATAATATTCAGGTAAACCAAATAGTAATTTGGCATTATGTCATCAATTTAACTCTCCTTACAACCAAAATTATTTACTTTTTTAGTACAGAAAATGACTAAAGACAAGCAAGGGAGATGTGGAGTAGTGATAAAATCAGTGGATAGTAATCAGTAGACCATGCTCCTGAAGTAATACCTGCTGAACTTCATATCAGATGGATATTAGTGTCATGGCAGTAGAAGTTGAGTTTTCCCATAAATAATTCATACTTTTTCCTTGTTGCAGTCTAGTAAAATGTCATCTGATATGAAAGGGTGTATGAAGTAGAGGTATATTACTGAATTCTCTCATGCAGAATGTTGGCTGATTTTGTTTAGCAGCATATCAACATATCTATGGGTCATTTAATGAAGAATTCTAAATATTTTGTAGTTAATTTTATACTTTCAGAGTAAAGGTATGTTTTTTAGCTAAAATGTATTGTTGATAATTTTACTATAAAAATGTAGTTTCATATTTTTTTAGTGTTGTATTGATTCTTATTTTGCAATAAAAATCTACTGTTGCTCATTTTATTATAAAAATGTACTGTTGGTTTTTGTTAGGGGTGGAGGGTTTACTATTTGCTCATAGCTAGGACTCTAACAGGTGCTAATACAAGAACAACAGCAGTTAAGATGTGGTTCCATGTTCCTCAAAATCTCCAATCTCCAATGTAATTTATCATCATATCCAGTATGACTCTCATGCAGAAAAAAATGCAATTACTGACATTTGTTGAGACTTACCATGTATTTCCTTTTGAGACCAAACAGTGGATATAAGGACAGTTCCCTCTGTCTTTTCTACAAATATTTTCATGCCTTCTGCTCTGATGAGCTTCTTTTCCCGGTGCCCCAACCACATGAATTTACTCATGCTACTAGATTGGCAGCTAGGTCCCACTCTTTTATCATCAAAATAGTCAAATGTAACTGCCACTTCTATTCCAACAGTTTCTTTTCTTGCACTTCCTGCCAGTGTAACTCCCTTCCATAAACTTGCTTTCCAGATAATTACAATCTACAAAAACTTAAATGCAATATCAATTGCAATCTTCTATCTCCTTAAATCCCATCCACCTCCCATCCTTTCTTCAGCATCCCCTGTACCCTGTTTTTTGTCTCTCTGTAACCCTCTTTGCACCAGTGGCAGTCCTGCTTTGCTTGGGATGAAATGATTATAAAAAACATTAAAAGTTATGTGCTTCACCATTGACAAAAGAAAAGTGTTAAAAACTATGCTGTCAACCTCTAAAATAAAGTGTAATTTGAGTGGTGATGATTATGAAAAAAAAAAAAAAAGAAATGAAAACATTGTCTTGAAGCTAAAAAATTCCTCTATTCAGCAGTGTTACTATGCTTCATGTTTCTGTTGAGTTGATAATTTATGTAAAACCTTGCTGAAATTGTTAGCTTTCTTCTGGTCTATATACCTATCTGATGGTGCCAGTATTTACAGTTTATAATTTGTATAAACATCTGAATTTTGGGGATGAGGAGTTATCATTATTTACACTAATTATATTTTGACTATTGATCTCATCTTTGTTGTTGAACAACAATAAGGATGAGGACAGTTGACTGAATGTAAACAGTGCAAATAATATGAGCAGTTATAGTTAAAAACAACTTGAGCTTGGAATTTTAAATGACTCACTTTGGTGATGGCTGTAATTGCACAAGTGATATGATAGTCAGCTTGTCTGGCATCATTTTCCATGTCAATCTTGAACCTTCGAATAACATCGGTTAAGGAATTGACTACATGTATATAATCTGGGGTACTGGTTTTCTTTACTTTAGAAGGCCGAAAAGTGATGAAGGTGTTATTCCCTAAGAAAATAAAAAAAAGATATTCAGATATTTGATTCATCCTTACAAAAATGTCACTAAAATTGAATAAATGGAGAAATATTACATGAACAAAGAAACAAAAAAATACAGACAAAAATGAATGAAAATGAATATGTTGACAAAGGAAAATATAAACCTATATATATATAGTAAAATTTATATATATATGTATATATATATATATAGTAAAATTTATATATGTAGTAAAGATTTAATATCCCTTAATTCAAAGAATATACAATTTAAGGAACCAATCATTGATCACATAGGCTACAACAAACTCACTTTTTATTTCTTACTGAATGAAGTTAAATTTTTCAGCAAATCATTCATTGAGAGTATGTTATGACGTACATGTCAATCTTGTTAAGAATAAAGTGAACTTAAAATTTGCTGTCTGTGTTAAGTTACTAGGTATATGTCAGGCTTGTTAGCTATAAAATTAGCTTGAAATTAAAAATCTTACAGATTTAAAATGATTTTAAATACAGTTTTTACAGTTTTCACTATAATCAACAAACTCAATTTAATAACTGTGTATCACTGCCATATAAATGGGCCAATATTACATAACAAACTGTCATGTAATATTGGTCCTATATGGTAATAATACTGGACAATGGGCTCAGAGATAAAACTTGAGGCAACAGTGATGTGTTTATACAGAAGGATGCTGAGAATACCATGGACTGAGTATGTGAGTAATGAAAATACAAACAAAAAGAAATCTCATACTTAGAATCAAAAAGAGACAATTAAAATTTCTAAGTCACATAATGAGAAGAATTTGACATACTGAAAGTAAGAGAGAGGAAAGCAGTGAATAACCAACCTAATGAGCTTGTGTAAATGGTTGGCAAAATGGGGATTATGCAATTAGCCAAACTTAATTAAGATCTACAAAAAAACAGGGAGAGTGAGAAAGTTAGAGACAACCGTCCCAATGTTTGAAGTTGTTTAATGTGTAGCCAAGATTGCTTGCTTATTGTAAATGACTTCTCTCAGTGATTGTTTCCCAAAATTAAATTCCATGAAGTTAATTAGTAATACAAACTTATTCAAGAGGGGAGATGTGAAGCATTGAGTAAATACAAATATCATTATCTCCTTTAGCCCATTCACTTATTAACCAATCAAAATCAAAAAAAAGATTTTTGGCATGTCAGTTGTCTCTCCATTCATAATGGTGCCTACTGACAATGATTTACAGAACTTGTTTATGAAATGAAGGCTTTATCAGATTCACAGAATGATTTAATATTCACACTCTCTCCCCAATTAGTTATTTAAATCATGTTTTTACTGTATTTTATTAAATCCAAGAAAGTAAGCAAACAAATATACATATATTTAATCAGTTTTAAAGATTTTATCTCATTATCAAGCAATGTTCAGTAACTTTGGTGAAAAGAATTTACATTTGAAAATAGAAAACAATATGTTTACTTATTAAAGAGTTAATATGGAGTGGTGAAAAACAGAAAATTTAGATCTTATGAGTGCGTCTAATTTAACTTATCAGAATGAATGTCATCTTTGAAAATTTAAAATATAGGTTAGATGTTATAGGATGTGTGGTATTTATACATATCTCAGAGAACTGTCATATTTACAGCTGAGCTATCTACTTCCAGCAAGAAGTATACATTTTAGTTATGAAGAAATACTCTTAGGGATATATATATATATATATATATATATATATATATATATATCCCTGAAAAGAGATTATTCTTTGTTTTCTTTTAAAAAATAAAACATTTATTTTAGACCTATCTTAAAGGGACATTTGGTATAATTAAAATATTTTGTATTTTTTGATCCTGAATACATTTCTTTTCCAATTCATTATATATACTTACCACATAGCAATCTCAAAATTAAAAATCAATGAATTAAATTAATATTACTTGTGAATTCAGTTCCTGGGTCAAACAATTCAATGGTGTGGAAAGAAACAGCTACCCATGAAGAATTGGTTCATATAAGAGATTATCCTTAGTATGGACAACAGAATGAGAACAGGGTTCAAGAAACTCATAAAAAATGACAGGCTTCTGAATAAACCTGAATGAAACAATGGCTAAAACATTGTTGACATATAAAATAGGATAAGAACAACAGTTTGAATAAGGAAATATATTATGACCACTTACCTACAGTTGTCAAAATGTTGCCATCTGGACATTCGTGCCGAGACAATATTTCCGTTTTCTCATCAGGTATTTCTTTTGCTGTATCAGCATATTTCTGTTTGATGCTCATTACAGTATCTGGGAAGATAATTAATAAAATATTCAAAATATTCCATGAAAATAATTGTAATCCATGAAAATAATTAATAAAATCCTTAAAATAACACATGAAAACAATTACTACAGCAAAGTTCTACACGTAACAACAAATTTTACTTCAAAATGTAAAATGTAGAAAAGAACAGGTGCAAATGGCATAGTAACAGACATTTTTTAATGACATATGATAATTTTACAATGGGTTAACACAACTATTTACACAATATACAGAAAAGAAACTGACTTCAAAATGTCAGTTGAGTCAGTCAGTTAAGTGCTATACGTGATACACGCTTGGGTGATCATGTCTCGAAAGAGACATGACTGACTGGGCAGAAGATTATCCTGCAGTAGGTTGCCATTGCTTTCTGCGGTAGACTGGTTGCTGACCAAGGCTATAGAACCCAGTCTGTCCTGCTATTTAACCCATAACTGGAAGGAAGAGATGGATTAATACCTTTCCCAAGGGTATTTGCGCGTAAGTGAATACAATGGATTCAACTGGAATTCAAACTCGGCTCCCCAGTTTCTCGTTCTGAGCCAATATCCACTGTACCACAACGCACATCCCTAAACTGTCCATTTGAAGTCATTATGTAAATGACATAAATCTCAATAACCTGAATTTGCTTTGAACAATTTTTGTTAAAGTTTAAACAATTAGTTTAGACGCCAAAAAAAAAAAAAGCTTGAGTTAAATTTTTAGGTAGTTTCAACATGTTTTATTAAAGTAATTAGATTTATTATAAAAACTGCAGTTTGGAGTTATTAAGCAAAACTAAAAAATCACTATTTACTTCAATTACAAGGTAATAAAATCATTAATCATTCATCAACACCTACAATAGAACAAATAAAAATCTATATAATAAGTCTCTAAAGCATTTACTTCTTAATATAATGGTTCTTCTTCTCAATAACAGCCAGCAATCCATTGATTTTGATAATGTTTTTATTTTAGCAAGTTTGATTTCCAATATGAAGATTCTAATTGCTTTCTAAAAGTCTTCTTTGCTGTCATATTCTTTGCCACCTTCATATACAGGGTGTGATGGATAAATTATTGTCTAAATTACACAAAAATGAAAATAACACTGATATCTCATTTTAACAGATATATTTACCAAAATTACACAAAATATCTTGAAATACTAAAGAGCAAATAAAATTGCCATTGGCTTCAACCACTGCCTCCAGACAACTTCGGACTCTCTTGCATCACTACTGGACTGACTCTTTATTTAAGTTGGTGAATGTTGTCATAATCCTTGCTTTCAGTTCATCTTTAGTGTCGAAAAAAGTTTTGTTGGTCTCTTGCTCAACTGCACTCCACACATAATAATCAAGGAGTTTGTAGTCTGGGAAGTTAAGTGACCAGATGTAAGGGGTGATGAGGTTGCAGAAATTGTCTGACAACCATGACTGAGTTCTTCTGCTTGTATGGTATGGTGCAGAGTCCTGCTGCCAGACATAGTATCTTTCAGCAGCCATTTCTTGACCAAGGACAGCATTATCGCTCTGGCTGTGAACCTAACTGACTTGGAGGGATCATTTTTTGTTATGGCCTGGATCTCAATAACAAATTCCTGAGTTCTTTTCTCATCAGAATGATCCTAGTGAGTTTTCCATGTTGTTGTACCTTTATAATCACTATTAGACTTCTTCAACTCTTTCTAAAACCTCTGCACTGTCCTCAAATTGACATCCAAACACTCTGAAATGTTTATATCGGAGCTTCCAGTGCAAATGCTAAGTAGAGCAGCATGCCATTTCCAAATTTCTGGCAAAGTGAATTGCACTCTTTTCCTCACAGACGGTGCTCAACTGACCCTACTATACTGTGCAGTTGACAAAATCAAAAACAAACAAAGGCATGTGCAAAATTTGAAATATAAAATGGCAACAATTTACCCATTGCACCTTGTAATTTATCTTCACAATTGATCATAGATTTTTTTTATCAGATTCAAATTGGAACTTGCTGGTGCTCATTTCATTATCTTCTCTCCAGTAAACCTTAAAAATCACAGGTAACCTTAAATACATGAGAAGGAGCATTATTTTGCATAAATACACACCTGAATTTGAAACTGCAATGCTGGAACTTGTATCATTCAAAGAAAGTCTTGTTCATAAAATTGCAATAGTTAGCATTGTTCTGTTTAACTACTTTGTTAATTTTGAATGGTTCACTAATGGTTTGATTGACAATTCCAGTCCATATCATCATACTGCCACCTCTTTGCTGTCTTTGTTTAGTCACAGACACATTTGCATCAAATAAAATCCATCCTTTGGTCCATCAAGTGTTACCAGAGATATGTCCATGAAAATTACTTTAGAAAAGTAAATTTTCATGTATTTATTGGCCCAATTTAAAATATTTAGTAGAGAAAAGTTTGCCAAGAAGATTTCTTGACAGATCCCAATTTGTGAATTATTCTATGTCTTTTGTCCTTCTTGACTCCCTCAATTCCAGTCTGTTAAAAAATCTGAGCACTGGTCAAATGTGGTTGTCTCACTATAGGTCACTGTAGTTTATGCCCCCCTTGAGAAGACAAGTTCTCAAAATCTTTTCTTTTCCTTCTAGTTCTCAACATGGTTATATTTTCAACCACCCTCTTCATCAGTTGATTATCTTTGCAAAGCTCCTTTGGTATCTTCAATGTGGATATTCTCTCACTCAATAAATTTGTTATTTTCTGTTTTTCAGCATTTTTAGATCCTTTCCATTATGCTTGTTTCAACATGTATTATGGAAAAAAATAAAAAGATAGTTTTTATTAGATTTCAAGGGCCTTAATAGTATTTTAATTTACACAATAACTGTGGCCAGTCTTTTTTTGTAAATTCCAAATACCTCAAAACATAATCATTATAATTGGTTAAAAATTTAGTTTCCAAGGGTGGCAATATACTAGTTTAAATTTGATAAACCTTGTCTAAATGCATTGATTTATTGAAGTATAAATGATTTACATAACAAATTCAGATTATCTGTATACTTGATAAAAATTGAGATGAGGAAAACTAATCAACTTATCACATTATTGTAAAACAGATATAAATTATTCTTAAAAATACTTATAGATGAATAAACACTTATGATGAAAACCATTTGCCAGAACAAACACATTTTTGGTACGTTCTCTCAACAATAGACCATCTACAAACTGACTAACTGACTGCAAATAATATAACAAGTTTTTTTTATCTGGCTTTTGTTCACAATGAAAAATCATTTGATTCAGATGAACACTCAGCAGTTTTTAGCTCACAGTAATAGCAGTGTGTTATTGAAAATAACATAAAACTTACAGAGAATATATATGATGACTGCACAATAATTCAACCACACAAAGTCACAGATAAAATAAAGATTGGAAAAAATGAGATAAGGGGATATAATTTCAACTAAATTATTTCAAATTTAAATTAACTCTGGAGAATAAACTAGGAAATGTTGGAAATAAACACAAATGGAGAATATTTAAACTTTCTACAATTTTTTAACAACATTTTATTAATATCAGAATTTCCATATGAATTATAAGAAATGGTAAATGACCTAAATGTTTAAAGTCTCAGTGTAGGCGTAAAAATGAACAGGAATGAAGCAAAAGTAATGTCCAATTGTAATGTTCCCCAAAAGATCATAATTGAAGAACTCAATTCTAGCAATACAAATACTTGGGACAAGCAATAAACATTAAAAGGAGACAATAGAAATTAAATAAAATGATATACATGGTGGAAAACATTTAATTAAAATAGTGATATGTCGGATGTACATTATTATGCAATGGATATTGGCTCAGAACAAAAAATCAGAGAGCTGAGTTCAAATACCCATTGAATTCATTTCATTCACTTATGTGCAAATACCACTGAGAAAGGTATTAATTCATCTCTTCTTCCAGCTATGGGTTGAATAGCAGGAAAGATTGGGTTCTATAGCCTTGGTTGGAAACCAGTTTACCACAGAAAGAAATGGCAACCTACTGTGAAAAATCTTCTGCTTAGTCAGTTAGTCAATCATGGATCAAAAAAGACATGGTTACCCAAGCATGTATCAAGTATGGTACTTAACTGACTGACTGATATAACGGAAAACCTCTTTTGACTCTGCTTAAAATACAAATGGTGTAAGGAATGTATAGTGTCTGAGGGTGAAACATGGAAATTAATAAAATCACTTGAAAGCAAACTTTAATATTGAAAGATCAATGGACAGAGCAATGCAAGGGCTCACTCTAAGAGAGAGAAAGAATAGAAGAAGGCAAGAGAACTTATCAAAGAACTGATTAGAAAACCAAAAATTATGTGAGTGGGAAGCAAAGCTAGAAAAAAATGATAATAGGTGGGGTAAAAGGTTGGTACCCAATGCATAGTAATAATAGCAGCAAATAAACTTGAGTTATTTTACAATAATATTCACCCTGAAAGGCATGGTGGAGTAATGGCTAGTGGCTTGGATTTAGAAATTGAAGATCCAAGTTCGAATTCCTGTTAAATTTATTACATTCACTTTCACATGCTAATACCTTTAGGAAAAGTATGAACCCATCTTTTCTTCCCTCAGCTATGGGTAAAATAGTAGAATGAACTCGGTTCTATAGCCTTGGTTGGCAACCAGTCTACTGCAGAAAGAATTGGCATCCTACTGTGGAAAAATCTTCACAAAACATGCAGTTGGGGACCACTTGTGGAGCCAAAAAGTTTCATGAAACTTCTAGAGAAGAAGCCAGCTCAACCCACCCAGGGTTAATGCTACCACAAGTATGAGTAAGTACCTTGTAAATCTGCCTATAATTAAAAGTATATTAAGGGCAGTAGGGAGAATGAAGTGCCAGGTTGGAAATACCATTCATAAATTATACCTACAATTCATATGAATAATGCTATATGTATAATACTATTTGGAAAACTTCAATTTCACAGGTTTTGCTAACCTTTTTCAATAATACCAACTCATCAGCAAAACATAAAGATTGAAAGATTTATATTTACACACACACATGCACACACACATACACACACACATATATATAAAGTTCCAACAGATGAAATGAGTTACAAAAACTTTTCCAATTTGTCATACACATTTTCTTTCCAAACTGTTCTTGATATATAACAATTTATATATATATATATATATTCAGTTAAAAGTAAAACAAAATTTATCTTTGGTAATGTTTAAAAGTATAGTTGAAAACGCTTGAATAAATAAAACATCTGGACAATTTTTATATAATCTATATAGTGAAAAAAAGAAATTATAAGATTTAATGAAAAATTATATAAAAAACTTAACCACAGCACTTTATCTGACATTTTTAATGAAAATTGCATAAAAGAGAGATTGTGGCCTAAATACACAATTTTTAAATTACATGAACCAGCAGCCAACAAAGAAATTATCACATGAATAATTATGTAAAATACTTAACCATAATACCTTGTCTGTCATCTTTAACAAAACTTGCAGAAAAGAGGAACTGCTGCCTAATTACACAATTTTTAAATTACATGATCTGGCAACTAACAAAAAATGTAATGCTACAACATTCAGGAAAAACCTTGTTTTACAACATATATATATATATAACTCAGAAAATATAATTTACTATAAAAGGTAACAAATTGTTTTTCCATAAAAATTATTTTTATTACCAGTTACCAAATATTGTCTGATGAAGTACAATTCATAGTATTGAAACATGAAAGCCTTTGTGTGGTGATGTAAAATGTTGTTATTATAATCACTTTTAATAAGAATATTATAATAATTATATATATATAATATCACACTTCTTGCTTATGGGACTCTCTTCAGGCTTCTTGTTTCCCATTCAACTCTGATCTTTAAATATTGAAATGCAATGTCAATTGATATTTTTTAATATTCTCTAAAACTCAGGTGAAATAATCACACACAGATGCACAACTCTGTGTGTGTAAATATAATTTTTAAAGAAAAACGTGTTAGCCGAGACAGTGTATTGGGTAATGGCATAAAAACTCATAAACCAATGTGAAAAATAATATTTCTGTATCTTCATCAAAAAAATAATAACAAATATAAAATTTTTGTGTTAGTCATTACTAGTTTAACCATACGTTTTTAAATGAAAGTCTTATATTTATTTTAATTAAGAGAAACAAAGAAAGAATGAGAGAAAGAATGAAAGAAACAAATAAAGGTTTAGTTTAGGCTATTTTATTTTATGGCATCTCAGACTCATGGGATATTTAATGCTGACAAGATTGTTAGAATAGATCCATATAAATAGAATATATATTCTTTATAAGAAATCAGTTTATAGATCACATTTCATTAATGTATATTATAAAGAGGGTTTTAGTTAAGAGTCAAATGTATTGCTGGTAATATATTTTTTAGATCTATTGCTGATAATATTCTTTTTTTTTTCAAAAAAGCATTTCTGGCATTTTTACTATAAATGTAAAAATCAGTTTGTGGGTTAACTATTTGCCCATAGTTGGAACTCTAACAGGTGCTACCACCCAGGGTCAGGAGTGACTTGGGAACAACTGCAATTAACTGCAATTAAGAGATGGTTCCACACTCCTCAAAACCTCCTGATCAAAAGCCCTTCTGCCAGATGTAGTTAATCATCATACCCAGGATGGAGAAAGAAAAAAGAAAGAAAGAAAGAAAGAAAGGAATATTAAAAGGATTTAATATGTTATATAGAATGATATTTGCTAATAAATTCATACAATATGTCCAATATGAAAATGAAAAAAACGATACCTGCAAATAAGTGTTGTTCACTGTGTTGTATTAAAAATCTCCAGAAGAAAAATATACTTACCTAAAATATTGCACGAAAAAGTAGCTGCAAATGTTATTGAGAGAATCATAAAAATGAACAAAATTGTCACATGTATTTAAATCAGCAATTCTTCAAAGTGATTAAAGAAGACATTTTGCTGATTTCTGCAAGTAAAATAGATGCAAAGAAAGAAACAATACAGGTATTGACTGCCTTTTCATAAAGTTAACAAAAGAAGCTAACAATAGCCAACAAATCTGTCCGTCAGTGCCACAAATGATCTATTAATCCAGTTTTGTTAAACTCCTGATGTGACATGTTAAGTAACTGCAGTCCTAAGGAATAAATTCATTAATTTTCTTTTTCATTTTATTGTTTTCTGCTTTCAACTTTGAAATGTTTTGTATCTTTTTATTGGAATATCTCATTATCAAATGGAAGTGAATAAAATAATTCATTGACTTCCCAGAATTATTTCTAGAGAGAAAAAACAATTTGCTTTTTTTTCTTTGAGTAGTTTTCTAAGCTCATATATTTATAATTGTCACTCGTTTGATGGTGAGCCTGCTGAGTACCTAGATGAGTAACCGCTTGGAAATACCGGGTGCTGTAAGCTTGGATTTGCAGATGGTGTAATCAATAATGGCTCAGAATTGTTAATCAGAGAATTGAGTTCCAATTCCTATTGAGTATTGCATACATTCACTTGCAAACAAATGTCCTTGGGAAAGATATGAATCCAAATCTTCTCCCCAGTTATGGGTTAATTAGTAAGACTTGTTTCATATAATCATTTCTATCTAAAAAAAAAAAAAAACTGATGAAATATTTAGATTTTGACATTAAATAGCCCATGGTGGTAAATATGTCTCAAAATGTAAACTACCAATCAACTGACAAATACATTATATATTATTATAAAAAACAGTTATTTATTGAATTCAAATTGCTATTTTCATTATAGATTCAATTATTTAACTCATTAAGGTCCACCATAATATCCAGTATTAATTATGAAAATTAAAATTAAAATCTGATTTTAATTAAAAGTTTCTAAAGACATCTAGTATTAAATATAGGCTTATAAAAAATTCAGTATTATTTTTAGGCTTCTACCTATAAAGCCTGTAACATTATTTCATACATTTACTATGAGTAGCATGTCTTGGGCAAGTAGATATGGCAGTACGTATTCTTCTCCAGATCAAACCACAGCTGATGTACTTCAACTTAAAGGCTCACCTTGATCATGGATACATGGCCATTGATTTCATCAGAGAAGTCTCTGTCCTGGTTGTTAACTTCATTCTAGGAAAGTCTCTACTCAGTAATGCTAGCTATATCATCACCACACTGGCTAAATAATAGCTGTGAAGCCCAACCTCATCCACTGTTCTAGACAGTTGCTGACTCTATGAGAAGGTTCACCCAACCTCTGACAAACCTTGCTAGGTGTCTAGTCAGCCTTCTCACTGGTGGGGAAGCTGGTTTAGTCACTGTTAACCTGACCATGTGGCAAGTAGAACTGTTTAATGCTACCAGAAGTGTTTATAGAGTGACTTGATATAATCAGAAATGGCACAAGATTGTAAAAAAATAATAAAGCTTGTTGACTATTTGAGGAAACTTAAAAAGATCTTAACCTGATGTTAGGCTTCTGCAGAATCTGTTATTGATCAGTAATGATTTCCTTTTTTTTTTCCATAGGGTTTGTATCAAGTAAGAAAAGGACATTGATACACTTTACCTTTTTGCTGTGAGAGTTGTTCATTCTCCCCAAACAATTTCAGAATTAGTTGGTGTTGAAGGTTCACCTAGTCAAACATCAAAGAAGAAATTTTACTATTTAGAAATATATCAGATTGATTTCATAAAGGAAAATTATCAGATTCAATTTAAAAACAAAGCTTTCTGTCATGTCGTTTTTTTGTTTCATTGATCAATTTATTATATTCATTTTTCAACAAGTTTCCATAACAAATGATGAGATTATTTATGTGTCAATCAATATTTCTAACTTGAGTCAGAGTATGAGTGCTTTGTGTAGGATCAAAATGTTGCCTTCTGACTCATCATTTTAGAGTTGAATTAGTGAGATGTAACTTAAGTTTTATGCTAACAGTTTCTTTTCTTGTATTTATTACTTATGGAACTCTCTTCCAGCTTCACACCTTCCAGTTAAATTTGATCTGAAATTCAGTGTTAATTTATATTGTTCAGACTCTTGCCCTTATCGTTATTGCCATATTCATATTTGCAATGTTCCGGCTGTACACTCCAGCCTTCTTCAGGTGATTTGAATTTTGAACCAAACCCTTTATTACAATCACTGGAGTATATTGTTTTTGTTCCATAAACCATACTACTTCCTGATGTCTGAATTATCTCCCTTTAACTCAACTCTCTAAGTTATTTGTTCACCGCTGCTGTAGCCAGTATTAAACTCACCACTCATTTGGGTTAAGTCACTAGACTTAACCAATGCTTTTATTCACTAGGCCATGTGTCCTTAAGGACATCAGTGTATGAATTTTGGGAACTTATAAACCTAATGTCTCAGTAATCATTTTTTACCAGAGCTTATATTATAATCTTGAACCTAATTAGTTTTTCTAGCACTCTGTAATACTGGTTCCCAATACTGAGCACTGCACTTTTGTGGGTAAGAGAAGTAAATATATTTTTTAGAAAATAACAGATTTTATGCTTGATAAATCCAATCTGCAACTGTCCATGATTTATAGCAGATAATATGCTTTCATTACAGCTGGATGCTGACTGGAAACATTTTACACATAATGATAGCACTTTCTTCCCTCATGTTAAAATTGACTTAATCTGAAAAGTTAAAAAAATGTCACTTCATTTTTCCAGAATGGGACAGAACACAACTGCTAGAAATATTGTGCAAACTGATTCACGAAATCAAATTTCAAAATACTTCTACTTTTGTGCTATTATATTGCATTTTCAGAAATCATTTTTTGTGAACATAATTTTTTGGTAAATGCACCAATAACAGTTCTATCAGACAAACACAAAGTGACACTTACCATAGACTTCAACTGGAAAACTTCATTCTTCATTCGATGCAGACAAGTAAGCTGAGCCTGATAGGCTGACAAGGATTTTATTTTCCTACAAAATTCAAGTAGCAGCAGCAATTATGGATCAAAATTTAAATTGTCAATGATAGAAAGCTTCAATTTATTACCTTTTCATGCATTTAATCTATTACATCTTCATATATAGATCAGTGGAAGAATAGAGAACTATGTGCAGGCATAAAAATAAACAATACATTTTTGTATTAGGTTGTTACAGAAATAATGACTGCATGAAGTGTTGTATTTTGAAAAGCCATTTTAACATAGTATTCACTGTATATATTAGGTGAATTTTAGTATACATAAAACTAATGTGTGCTCTTTAATAATTTTTAAGTTATACTTGAAGCATAGCAGTTTTTAATTACAAAACATGATCTTCATTTTCTTTTCTTGAATAAGTTCAAACTGAGGCACAGTGCCTCCCAAACTTTTGCCAATATCAACAGAGCATGGGGAAATGGTTCCACAAGTGAGCAGACAGTATAAAAGGGGTTCCAGAAATTCTGTATTAGTGATGAAATCCTTGAAGATGAAGAAAGTAGAGGACAGTTATGCAGTCTTAACAACAAACAATTGCAAACAGTTGTTGGGCAAAACTTACATCAGAGTGTCAGAGAAATGTCTCAGATGCTTGGTGTCAGCACTGTAACAATCTCACAATATTTGCAGATTATTCGCAAGTTGAAAAAGCTCAATAAATGGGTTCCTAATGATCTCAATGAAAATCAAAACCTGAGGCATCTTGAAGTGTCTTCAATGCTCTTTCTGCATAAAAACCAATGATCTCTTTCTTGACCGAATAGTCACTTGTGATAAAAAGCGGATCCTTTATGATAACCCTAAACAATCAGATCAATGGCTTGATCATAATGTGTGCCCCAAATTTTTCCCAAACCATCAGCAAAAAATTATTGTGACTGTCGGTTTGCAATTGGTGTTATCTACTACAGCTTGCTGGAAGCCAATCAGAGCATTAATGCAGAGCTTTACTAAAATCAATTTGTTCAAATGCGTGCATGCCCACAAAAAATGAGACCTGCATTGGTAAACTGACATGGTTCAATTCTGCTCCACAATAATGTGCAGCCACATGTAGCAAGAATGACATTGCAAAAACTCACAGACTTGGATAGGATAGTTTACCACATCCTCCATATCCTCCTGATTTTCCACCCACTGATTATTTTTTTTTAAGCACTTAAGCACATTTTTAAATGGTAAAACTTTTAAGTCAAAACAAGAACTGGAATCAGCTTTCAAAGATTTCATTGCATTACTGCCAATAGCTTTTTATCAACAAGAAATAAATAATCTTGTCGATCAATGGCAGACATGCATGGTTGCTCAAGACTCATATTTTGACTAATTTCAACAATTCCACAGTTAATTTTTTAAGAATGAAATTATGTTTCTGAAATTGGCCATTATTTTAGTAACAACCTAATATATATGTTTCTTGATTGATTATATGCTATATTTTTAATGTTAATTTATGATGATCAATGAACTAAAATCTATGGTAATTAAGAATCTTGTTACTGGTCTTTTGGAATGTACATGTAGTCTAGTGGTTATCAGCATGGAAAATAGGATGAGTTCAAATTACAATCAAGGCCGTTGCATTCACTTTCACACAAATACCCTTAGAAAAGTATGACTCCATCTCTTCTCACACTTACAAAGTTAATCACAGGGCTGACTGGGCTCTCTGGCTGGGTAGCTACTAGCTAAAACCATCCTGAAGACAGATGGTTTCTCTCAGGCTATCTTGCCTTAGACACAACACTACCACTTTGGCTGCAGTTCATGTGCTACCCATATGACTCTAATGAGTTATGGGTTTTATGATTTTAAAAACTTAAGTAATACAGTACAAAAATGGCAATGAATATTGAATATAAGCAGGTTATTGAAAGTTTACAGCAGGAATAATGCTTAAGCTTACGTCCTCATTTATATAAATGAAACAGTCCAAGAAAAATTATCAGATAACATGTTTTCATGAATAGATGGTGTTTTTCTTTGAATTCCAAATTACTGCTGCTTAAAAAGGTTAAGTACTTAGAATATGTATGTCAGATTAAATAAATTGCAAACATTATGTGTGCTTATTTCATTTCTAATAAAATCCATTCATACTCACAGATAATCTTTCATGTATTATAACTGAAAGATGTAAGAAATGAACTGTAACTTTTACAGTTGATTTTATTATTCATTGCTCGATCTTCCCAAAGTACTTTCAATCTTGTTCTGAAATCATCTTCAGGAGTATAAGTTGTAGTAACAAAAAATAACTGCTAAACTGTGTTGCTAAAAATTACTCTAAATTTTTTTCTTGCTTCAAATATAAAGGTTAACAAATTGTTTAGTGTTCATTAGAATGTGAAAATTACCCACTGAGGATTTTTTTATGTTGTGATGTCATGGTCATGCATGTATTAAAGCATGAAAAAACTGTTCTTTTTATAAACATTTTAGAACATTGATACAGTATTCATAGCTGATTTTATGAATTGACGGCTTAATTTTTTTTATGAATATTGCATCAAAGATCTGTAGTTTGCATTTGTTGTTTTCTTGATGTAGGATAGTTGTGTTGTCAAACATAATTTTATATTGTGAATATAGACAAGAATGTCATTGTAGATGTCTCAAAATAGACTACAATATTATAATAACATAATATAATAATATTTTACCTATACTCTAGAGTATAGTTAAAATAGTCAAACTATACAATGATGGCAATGTATGCAGATTGTGCCAGAAGAAAAGTTAGCTATTGTGTTGTTCCAAGAACTAAAAAAATTGCTAAATGAAAGATCGGAAATGATTTCCACATAATCACATCTATAAATACATCCTAGTATCATACAAACATGAATGAAAGTGTTGTAGGATCTTTGAATAGCTCCTCCCTAATTTTGAAAACTTTTGGTTGCTTGAAAATTCCAGTTGTGCATTTATAAAAATCCATGTTCATGTGTTTGAAAAATGGATAAGTCAGTTATTGCAAATTGCCTGAAGATACTGAAAAGTTGAAACCTAGGTTGCAGAAATAACTTATTTTTCAAATAAAAAATATTCAAAAGTTCTACAATATAAATGTATTGAACACTTTTTAATACAACTATGGACTGGTCTAATTTAATTATAACCAAATATATAAATAATAAAAATTACTTCAGAAATATCATTATTAACTTAATGTATCTAATATTTTCCAATGCAAGCAAGATTTTTAAGCAAGAATATTACACAAGAATATAAAAAAATCAAGCATTTAATGAAATTATTTTTGTCAACAATGCACAGATTATTTAAAATACAGACATCTGAATAAAATTCCAATAAAGATTTTTTGATAAGACAAAAAAAGCTGTTTGTAGTGCAATGGAATAATGACAAAATTAAAAATTTCAATTAAATATTCTTATTTTCACTTTGTGGTCATTGTTAGAATAGAGTTAAGTAATTTTGCAGCAAAAAGAATTAAAAGCAATTAATATAAAAACTCAAATCTTTAAATATAGTCTTACTTAGTCAACAAAAGAGGCTTTTCAACATAGTGTTTTCAAAAAGTTAACTTACTGAAAAACAGAAGTGGATATAGTGGGTGATTTGTTTGATAATCAGTTAAATATGGGCCTAGTAATAAGCACATTATTTGGTGGAGTTTTTTAATCAGCAACATAAAAATTAGCATTTCTGTAACAAGGCACTGGGCCTGTTCAAATGTTTAATTGCATGAAATCACTAGATGGTGTTAGAAGGGGGCCTGTGTCTACAGTAGATGACCCCCTTGAAAACATTAAAAATGAGGCAATGATACAGCAAAGGCAATGAAATTAGATTATGTCAAATTTATTAATGGCAAAATCAAGGTTAAAAAAAAACAAATGACAAAAATGTTTTAGTATTTTAAATACTCTAGTTTGTTGTGCTGGAAGTCATTAGTTTTACCCTGTAAAGGACAGTATATCAGTGCAGTGGGTTAATACTTATGGTTCAGGCAAGGATGCAGTTGGAGGCAATTGGTTGGAGCTAACTGTAGTAGCAAGAGCTGGAGATGATGATGATGATGATGATGATGATGATGTTGCTGTTAAGACTGCTGCTAATGACTGTGTCCCAAGGAGCTGGTTTTGGCTGCTGAGCTGGTGTGAGCTGCTGCTGGCTGTGTCAAAGGCTGGTTTTGGCTGCTGCTACTGCTAGATCAGATACTACTTAATCATTCCATTCATCTGGTGCCAGGTAGACAGTCCCTATCCTCCTCTTTCATTTCTGCATGCTGATTTTATGATAAGGGTATGTTACAACATTAATGGGCTTAAGGCTACGTCCAATTGCAAATGAACAATCATAAAGTAATTTTAAATTATGAAATATAATACAACTGGACATTGCACAACCAAGAGTAAAAATGAAATAGGATTTGCTTTGGTGACCATCGAAAAATATCACCAAAATGACTCACAGAATTATTAATCTCTATCATAGTGTTTATTAGGTCACACAGAATAATAACAGTGTAGAGTAGGCTAAGATACATGAGGTCAAGCTTGTCATACATGAGGATTGAACCTTTTCTACTGGTCAATGCTACGCTGTAAATTTTGATGCATTTCATCGATTTTTAGTATTTCTCTGATGAGATGCTTTTTTTCACTGGGATTGAGAATGTATTCAGTAGATTTAAAAGGCTTCAGATTAATCCAAATGTGGACCAACAAGATCCTAGTAGCCTTGTTTTAGTCCACTTTAAGCTTTGGGAATCGTGTAGGCATTTTATCTCTGTCTGGCATCATTGGTTGTGGTAATCATACACTTCTCATCGCATGTCACCATGCATTCAAGATATGGGTCATTTTTGTTGCATAAAAATAACAGTGCAGACTTCATAACAATTATTATTCTGTGGCTTTTGTTTAATTTGTTGATACCAAGGCAATCCTTGTACCTCGCCTGGCAACCATGTGACTGGAATCCATGACTGAGATTTAAAAAGATAAATTACAACTAAATAACAATTATTGAGAACATTTTTAGAAAGTAATTTGTTAGCAATGTTCAGGAATTATTTAACAACTATATATATTAGGAAGCATCTTTCAATTATTGACTTATTTCCATAAATACAAATGTACAAAGAAAAAACAAAAATACCATAAAATAACTAAATGCACAATTGTGATCTCAGGGGGACTATGAATTGGATAATAATTATTAAAATTTTCAGAAGTATAGATTGAAAAGTTCAGAGAGATTGGAAAGAGAAATTAGATAATAATTATGTTTTAAACAATAAAATGAATTTAAAAATGATTTTAAAGGGAACTGAACCCAGAAATAACTAACCAAGACTCAGTAAAATTGAGCAAAATCAAATTTTCCCCAATACAAAGAAAACATTAGAAGGTGAGAGTGTAAGAAGAGGTTGGGGGTTAGATTTCATTTAAAGCCATAAATAGTTTGTAGAAAATGTATTATGCAACCAACATAGTTGAAATATGACAAGAACTTGTCATTATTTCCCATCAAAAATCTGAAAGTTCATGTGAAAAGCTTATTTATAAAAAAGTACAAACATGTGCCCAAAAGTACTGACCACAATAGATCAGATATAGAGTAGAGTCCCAACAAGTTTGGTTTTATTTTAAATAAATCTTTTTTTTATTAAAATCTGATTAAAAAGAAAGTCATTTTCAACATCAAGTAAAATGGCTTCTTTTCCTTCTGATAGTTGAAATAAATTCAATTAACCTACAAAAAGAATAAATATACATTGATAACCTATTATATTTCTAAGAATCTTTCTTAAATAATTGATTTAAAATCAAAGTGTAGCATCTCTTTATATTTCAAAGAAATGAAGAGAGGTCAAAATCAGGTTCATTTGATTCTTATCTTGCTTACTGAGTCAATAAAGGAATTTTTTTCAACTCTGATTTCAAGATTGTAGTTTCTCTGCAAAATCTGTTATAGAAAAGTGAACTAAATATCTATGGATGTGTATCCTTGGCTGGATGCTTTGTGAATAATTTAAAGAAAACTGTAGCAACTCACCACAAAGTAAATTCATCTTCCATTTCACTGAATTCCTTATCAGGTTTAAAAGACATCGACATTCCTGAAACTAGAAGAATTACAATGACAGCATTATCTATCTATCTATCTATCTATCTATCTATCTATCTATCTATCTATCTATCTATCTCAGTCTGTTCACATGATTTTTTCTTTGTGTTTCTAAGGAATCAATTGATTTTCTATCTAACACTATTTTCTACTACAACAAATGTTATTTGTGTGATTACCCATGTTTGAGCAGAAGCACTGTCTGTCTTTTTAAACAGTGTGAATTACATTTACTGTCTTGTGCATTCAGAAAGACATGCTTTTTATATTTAGTAAGTTAAGTGCCATATGTGATACATGCTTGGGCAATCATGTCTCAAAAGAGACATATCCCAAATGTGCAGGCCAGTAGACATAATTAACACTGTTTAAAAATGAAAAAAAAAAGCATCTACTCAAACATGGGTAACTACAAAAATAATATTAGGAAACATACACAGACACAGACACAGACACAGAGAGGTACACACATGCACACACATATATATATATATGTTCTCTAATTCTTCCATATTCAGTAACCCCTTTTATCTTAATAACTACTGTGTTGCTTAAGGTGAACTCAATTAATATACATATATATATATATATATATATATATATATATATATATATTGTGTGTGTGTGTGTGTGTGTGTGTGTGTGTGTGTGTGTGAAAAATTTGGGTTCATTATATTCTTTTATGTTCAAATACCATTGAGAAAAGTATTAATCCACCTCTTCTCACCCAACTATGGCTTGATTAGTAGAACTTATATCAGTAAATCGTTATAATTTTCTAAAATATTTTCTGGTTTTAAATAACCTGCAAAGGGTTGATAAGTCATAAAACATAAATCAATCAGTCAAATTAAAATTTAAAGAATTTACATTATTGTGATCTGTGGATCAAACAATATCAACAACAAAACATTTTTAATAGAATATTTTTAACCTAGCCACTCAGAAAAATAAAATAACATTTTTTCTTTTGTTTTATAAATTTTAAATATTTGAAAGACATTCATACTTTTTTATCATATTGCAATTTTTTTTTTCCCACTTCATAGTTGCCACCATTAAGGAATATTGTTGGAAGGCCCCAGAGGTTTAGAGAAACCACCAACAAACTGAAGTTAGTATGAATTTTTGCATGAAATTTTGTAAAATCTAATCTATTGAGATATGTGAATTGTGTAGCATTTAAATCGACAAGTAAAATTCAAATTCCAGTCTAGTTTATTGCATTTGCTCTTGCACAAATACCATAGGAAAAGACATGGACCTGTCTCTTCTCATACTACCACTACAACTATAGTTTAAATAGCAGAGTAGACTGGGCTCTATAACCTTGGATGGCAATGAGTTTAAAAGAAGGAAAACTGAAATTCATACCGTGGAGAAGACAATGAGAAATCATTAATTTTTCTAAGAAAGCATGGCAAATAAAAACATAATTTATGATGAATCATAATTGCTAACATACTGAAGGAACAAAGCATTAAAAGAATTGTACTATTGTATACATACCAAAGTGTGTTGCTTTAAAGAAGATGGTAGAAACTAAGAATTGTTTCATAACATTATTTTAATCTGTATTTCATGATCAAATTCCCAAAACTCCTAAGTAGCATGTCATACTTTGAAGCTTCAGTGATTAATGTTTGAAAAATATGAAAAAATAGAGGCACTTGTGATATTTATTAATCATTTGCTCCTAATGGATGACTATTTTTAATCAGTTACACTCATACCAGACCAATTTTTGTAAAGTGAGTTATCACCCTCAACCTCTTACCAGCTCAATATTTTTGCATCCAATGTTTCATTTCGGAACATATATTTTGATACCTATATCATAGTACAGATATCATAAAATTGTTTTTTCTTTCATACATTTTTATGCTTAGAAATAAATGGATATATATATTTTATATTTTTTATATCTTGCTAATATAATACACTGGGTATTACCAGATTTCATCTATCAAGCTAGAATGTAATTGTGTGTGTGTGTGTGCGCCTTTTTAGCAAGCCAGGGATATTTTGCTTTATAATAGCAATAAAATCTACATTTATCTCAGAAATACCTAGACCTATAATCCTCATTGTTGCCATAAATCTTGTGAACTTGATGCTGTTCAGAATTCATTCTTGCTATAAAATGTAACTGGATACCTAAATATTTTTGGTTCAAAAGTTATTTTGTAAATTATTTAATATGTTTATACTCAAGATAATCCATTAGATTAAGTGCTGCAGATTAATTAGTCAGCCCTTTTTTAATACTAATATTCAACCAGAGCCCAAGAGCAACTCAAGGTAGAGAGTTACAGTGTAGGGTTATGCAAGTAAAAGTGTTGTGGTAAGTGCTAGTTACCCTCCTTAGTATCATGAATGGACTGATTCATTCATGATAAGTAGTCCTGGATAATTGTCTCAGAAAAAGAAGATCATACTATTACAGTGACTTGTTAACCCTTGACTTGAAGAGATCAAGATTGTAGTGACTGGGAAACTTCATGACTGAAAAGACTTAATTTCAATAAAACAATAAAGGACCTACAAAAAAAATAATGCTTTGGTTTAATAACTAGAAAAAAAGACATTTCAGTATAGCTAAACTAGTAGAATTGTTAGTATTCTTGATTACATTATTAACTAACATATTTAGTATTTTTTGTTTTGGTAACAGTCAGTTACCCTCCTTACTATCATGTTTAGATCACTCCATTCCTTATAAGTAGTCCTGGATAATTGTCAAGAGAAGATAATACTATTGCAGTGACTTGTCAAGCTGAGCATTGAATTCTGCTATCATGATTGATTCGGTCGAATTGTTGTGTCTTGTAAGAACCCATATCACAACAGTAAGTTAAGGCAAGAAGTCAATTTCATGAAGCTATGCAGGAAAGATAATGGTTAACCTTTGACTTGAAGGGGTCAAGATGGTAGTAATAGGAAAACTTCATGACTGAAAAATTTAATTTCAAACAAAAAATAAAGAACTTCTAAAAACCAACATTTCAAAAAGATTAAAAGGTGACAACTGAAAGAAGTTTGACTTACATATGTTTATATGAAATTGTTAATGAAAATTGAAAGATTTTGCAAGAAATGCCCATATTTTATTTAAAGTTTATTGATCTTTTTGCACCTATAAAATCTCTTTGCTAACTCACATGAGAGCTCTTGTATATATATAACGTGTTCCAATACTGATTTTAAATATGAATTAAGTTTTAGCATCTAATAATTTTTTTCAATTTCTTTCAGATTTAACAACTTCAGTCTTTGGCAATTTCAACCATGGAAAGGTTAACAATCAAACATATTAAAGTTATTGAAGCCAATTACAAAAATGAACGTTCAAGTAAGAGAAGTACCCAGGTCACATCATCTATCAAATGAGTGATGTCAATTGGCCACCACAATCATGCGACTTGACGCCTTTAAATTTCTTTCTTTGGGGTTATCTCAAAAGTAAGGTCTATGCCAACAAACCAACAAACAAGCGAACAATAATTCAACAGCTGAAGGATGAGATAATAAGGCATATTGGTGAAACTGAGAATTAACTATAGAGAGACATCATCAAAAACTTTGAACATTGAGTGGAGGTGTGCTGAAGACATTTGGGCAATATTATTTATTATTTTGGCAGACATTTGGGCAATATTATTTTTCACACATAATTGTCATGACTCAATATGGTCCAATAGTGAAATCAATAAAATTTCACTAATAACACTTTTATTTACTGCTAACTTCAATCCATCTTAATGGAACACCCTATATAATGAGTTGAAAACTAAATCTGCACTGTGTATTGTAACCAATGCCTTAAAATGAAAGGATCAGGATATTCTTGCTATTTGAATTATAGATAATAAACATTATATTATTTATTGTTTCTAAGATTCTAAATTGTTATAAACAATCATGATGTTTGCAGTTATTGCTTGATAATTTTAATTTGGACTCTATTTTTATAGCTTTGTTTCAGACTAAAACCTGTTGTTATGAATAGCTAGTGGTCACAAAGCACAGCCCAGGATCCACAATCAAGCTTGACCCCCACCAGGTCATGGAATAGTATGCATTGCTTAAGAACATTCCTTGAATTCAAATTTTCTTTCAGGCATTATCTGTGAAATTTTCTCTACAGAAGAATACTTTGATTGATTGATTGATTTGTTTTTTATGGCTTATGAACCTTTTGCAGGTTATTTAAAACCAGAAAATATCTTTAAATTGAAAGAATTTTTTTTACATTATGATTTATTGATACAAGTCTAACTAATTAACCCATAACTGGGAGAGAAGAGGTGGATTAATATCTTTCCCAAGAGTATTTATGCATAAGAGAATAAAACAAACCCAATTCTGGGTAAAAATTCTGAACTAATATCTATAACACAATCCATACATCCAGGCTTACAGCATCTGGTATTTCCAAACAATCACCCATCTAGGTACTGATCAGGCTCAATTTTGCTTAATTTTAGTGATTGTATAAGAACCAGTGTTTCAGTGAGATATGGCCATAGTCTGTACAAAAATGTTGCTGATGGAATAAATATTTCTATCTTGTTTTATTAGACTCTTTTGTTTGTCTGTTTTCTCAACTAACTCAACATTTTTAGTTTTTGTTTGTCAACAATGACATCCTGGGTGTGATGGTAAACTACAACTGGCAGCAAGGCCTCTGCTTAGGAGATTGGAGTTTTTGAGGAGTATGGACCCAACTCTTAACTGCTTTTGTTCCCTGGACCACCCTGACACATGCTGGTAGCACCTATTAAGATCCCAGCTATGTGCAAATAGTGAACTCTCAAACAAAAAATAAACAGTACATTTTTATAATAAAATAACCAACAATATATTTTTATAGTAAAATGACAATCAATGCAATACTAAAAAATATTAAAATACATTTTTATAGTAAAATTACCAACAGTATGTTTTATGATTTAAAAAATATATATTTAAAAAACATACCTTTACTCTGAAAGTATAAAATAATGTGCAAAATATATTCATTTGAAAATGTAAACATACAAAATATTCAGATTTTGGCATTAAATAATAATCTAGACAGTGATCTGCTGCTAAACAAAATCAACCAACAATACATTTTTATAGCAAAATGACAATCAATGTTAAAAAAATATAAAAATACATTTATCAACAATATTTTATGGTCTACAAACTATATATTTAAAAAACATAGATTTAATCTAAAAGTACAAGATTAGATATAAAATATCAGTAGCTGAAAGCATAAAATTACATTCAAAAAATTTAGAGTTCCACATTAAATAACCAATAGAAGTTGAGAATATAAATCAACTGACAACCCAAACAAATCATCAACAATGACCCCTAACCTGCTTTTAGGAGACACATTTAGGAAAATATGCTAATAATAATGCTAATTTTTCTTTTACTGTAGTTTGCTCATTTTATCAATTTTATATATATATATATATATATATATATATATATATATATATATAAGGCCTTTATGCAACATACTAAACATCTCATGTTCATTATACTGTTGGGAGCGTTATACAATTGAGAGTAAAATTATTAGCTATCTTATCTATCAACATTTAACTTTTTCATAACTTTTCCCCAAGAACATTTTAACATGGCATTACCAAACATAGTCTTCTTTTGAAAGAGTAAATTTATTTTTATTTTTGCATAATAATAGAATTATTTCAAAGAAACTAAAACCTACCAGGGTCATTATTAGCAGTATACCCCTCCCTTGAGAACTGTTCTTTTTGTTGAGCCAATGTACAAACTACTGTTATGAACTGACATACTTTCACTTATTAATGCTCTAAGCTTGTGAATGAAAGTAAAATCTTGGATTTATTTTCCAGTATATGAACAGGATGTGCGTTGTGGTGCAGTTGATATCAGCTCGGAATGAGAAATCGGAGGGTCAAGTTTGAATTCCAGTTGAATTCTTTGCATTCACTTATGCACAAATACACAAATACCCTTGGAAAAGGTTTTAATCCATCTCTTCTTCCTCCAGCTATGGGTTAAATACTAGAACAGATAGGGTTCTATAGCCTTCATTGGCAATCAATCTACCACAAAGTAATGACAACCTACTGCAGGAAAATCTTTTGTCCAGTAAGTCATGTCTCTTTCAAGACATGATCGCCTAAGCGTGTATCACGTATAACACTTAACTAACTGATATGAGCAGTATAACTAAATAAGTAAGGTTTTGAGCTATCATCAGTATTGTGTTTCAACTTGAGAAACCTTCTTTGACATTATACTTTGCAGTCTAATCTTGGGGTTCTCAATGTGGGGTAAATGCCTCATAGTGAGCAAATAAAGAATGAGTTATTAACAGTAAACATTTTTTGAGCCTGTGTGAGTATGAGTGAGTGTGCAAGTTAATACATACAGTGTATATACAGCATGCATACATAAAAATATTTGTGTATGTATGTACATATGTAATTATGTATGTACCGTATATAATGTAAATATATATATACATATAGATGTAAATTATTTTCAGATAGAGTGTATCTGTGAAGAAAAAATCAATAAAAAGACAGGAAGAAAAAATATTCATAACCAATGTGTTTTGTTCTCTGAGGTAAATGTAAGGATTCATTTTGTTGCATGTGTTTATATACAAGAGCAAGGATATCATTGGTTTATTAAGGCTTTTAAATTTGAGAATGTTCATGAATATTCATCAGGTGGTTGAAAGCTCAGTCAAAACATGTGGAGGACACAAAGTGCCATAATTCAAAATCAAAGTAATATTAGTAACACAATATTTTTATAAATGTTATAAAATTCTAAAATTAAATGATAACACTATTGCATATCTACAGTCTCAAGTTTTTAAGTGAAGTTAAGCTAATGGCCAATTAGGTTTCTTCCATACAAATAAAAGTTCACTTTTTGAATAATAAGAATGATTTGGAACAGAGTTGGAGGGAAGTCATCAGGATTTTAGCAATGCTTAGGTGGGGCATTGCCAAAAAAGTTTGGGAACCGTTTATCTAATTAATAGATAAGCAAAGAAACTGAAAATGACTTACTTGTAAAAGCAGGAATGTATGTCATGAGAACACAATCTGTGAACTGGGCACAGAGTGAACTGAAAGAGAAAAATATTCAGAATGCAAACCATTTTTTTTTCTTTCTTCAAATAAATTATTGTAGCATTTGAAACAAATATGCCACCATATTTGCATAGTGGTGATGAGCAAGCAACAAGCTGTTGCTGATAAGTTCAATCTTTACTGCTTGTTCTACTGTTGGTGTTCTTTTACTAGACTAGCTTTCCTTTTCAGAGTTGGAGAAAAGGCATGTAACGCATGTCTACATGTTGCTAGAATGTTATCTTTCTTGAAAAATAAAACCTTCATTTATATTATTAGAACTTTTCCCAATCTTTTGCTAACATTTTTATAAATGTTTGGACAAATCTGCACAAATTGTAGATACTACTAAAGCCACCTACTTATATTTGGTCACCTAATAATTATGCAATATATATATATATATATATATATATATATATATATATATATATATATAAAGGAAAACTCAACATGTCATTTAAATTGGTTATAAATTATAATTCATTTCAATGAGCTTAATTAGCTCATTTCATCAGACCACACAATATTCCTTCTATTTGGAACAAAAATTTTGCCAGAATAAGCATTTTCTTTAAGGATAAAAAATTTAAAAATAAAAATAAGAAAAAGGAAAAAAAGAAAAAGAAAAAGTGAAAAAGGGTAGGCATTGGTGTCAGATCAACAGGGAGTGTTCAGACCAGTCGTGAAGGGGTTGACCTCCGAAGAAACTTCTAATTCCATGGATACATGTGTTTGTGTGACCCCATAAACTAACCCACCCATTTATATTGACCTATATCCATATATACATATGCTAATTAAGCTCATTGAAATGAATTATAATTTATAACCAATTTAAATGATGTGTTGAGTTTTCCTTTATAAATATCATATTGCTCTGGATAACATCCATTGATCTCTCTATATAGATATAACACTTAATATTTTATATTAAGTTAATCTTGTTGGATTATCCTCACCGTTTACGAACTGGATAACTATACCTATATATATATATATATATATATATATATATATATATATATATATATAGTAGCTGGCTTCTCGTTTCTAACAAAGAGCCTACCTGTGGTTTATACTGCAATTATGCCAAGTAGACCTTAGAGTGATCTATACTTGAACTAAGACAGTATACTCAAGCCATCAGTCATAGTGACTTATGACTTCATGCTAACACAACCATCAAAGGCCTTCAAAAAATTCTGTCTACCAACTTCACTCACAAGTTTTGGGTCAACTCATTCTATGGTTTCAGGCACTTTTCAAAGGTTCCCTATGATGGGATCTCCTCTTCAGACTGATACTTTCAAGGTCACCTTGACAAATCAATTATGGTGAGATTTAAACTCAGGTCTCGTGATTGAAAAATAATCATTGTAGCTACTCAGAAACTACATCCATTTCATTTTAAATATGTGGTGGCTGTTGATGACTATCATTGACAATTTTAAGTCATGGTTTTAGTTCTTGCAAGAACAACGACAGCTCTTGAGCTAGCAAGTGAGTTGCAATTCTTGATGCCTTTGTCTTCATCATAACATTACAAACAATGCTGCAGGCATAAGTGATATTTGAATACACTGTAATTAAATGGCATTAAATGCAGTTATTTTTGCTTCTAAGACAGTGATTTTCAACCTTTTTAAGAAACAGCACATCTAGGAGCAACTTAAAATATCATGCCACACTCAACAAATTTTTTAAGAATATGTTATGAATAAATTCATAGATTTAAAAAAAATGCACACATATATATAAACTTACAATAATAATTTGAAAATAAGTTTAATACTTATTCAATTATTCAAATACTAATACTGTACCATTGCTACTTCCGCACACACATATATATGTATGCTGTGATAATATTTTGTAGCACACTGCTTAATAAAATAGTATGATAGAAGAAACTGTTATTAACTAAACAATACAAACTGATAGAAAAGGACACAAAGGGAACTGACCTCCACCGACTGTTGAGCAGATAATCATCAGAGAAGCCTAAATGCTTAAAAAAATCCATTGCTGAATAATCTGCGTGCACCACAACTGCATCATAGCAACCAACAATGGAAGGCTGAGTGAGTTTCTGAAAAAGAACAAGTTTGTCTTAAAGAAGTTCAACTACTAAGTCCCACACAACTAGTTAGAATAGTTTAATGTGAGGTTCTGTTTTGTGATACTTCTTATATATGCCATGTCTTTTCAGAACATGAATGATCCTGATTGGTATTGCTGGTATTTTTTTAAAAACATATTCCTGATAATATTTCTTTCTTCAAAAAAAGTACTGATGGAATTCCAACTATAAAAGTCTATTTTTATACTTTCATAGTGTCTTGGCCCCATAACTTGACCCCATAACTACCCCATGTCAAGATGGACCTGGAAACAACAGTAATTAAGAGGTGATACCATGCTCCTAAAACATCCAAATCACGAGTCTTGCTATTAGATGCAGCTTATCATCATATCCAGGACTAATACCACTTTAGGAGTAAACTATTTGCCCATAGCTGGGACCCTAACTGGTGCTACCATGACAGTCAGGTTGAATCTGGTAACAACAGCAATTAAGTGGTGGACCCACACTCTTTTAAACCTCTTCAATCATAGGCCTTGCTGTCAGATGCATTTTATTTTCATACCCAGGGCCCAGGTGTAGCTTATTGTCATGCTCAGGATGCCTCATTAGTGGGGAGGGTACCCCTCTGCAGAGGTGCAGTTGGCATATTTTAAAGACCCAGCCAACAGGGTGTTCTGGTTGTGATGAGCACTTGTACTTTCAATGAAGCTCCTTGTCTCAAATGTCTATTGGGACTAAAGCTTAGTCCAAACCTCATTTGGAACCTAGTTCGAATTCTATAGAACTTGGTCGGCAACCAGTCTACCGCAAAAAGCAATGGCAACCTACTGTGGGATAATCTTCTGCCCAGTCAGTCATGCCTTGAGAGAGAGACATGATCGCCCAAGCATGTATCACGTATAGCACTTAAATGACTGATATTCCTATTATCACTAAAGATACTGGGAAAATGGTCAGTTCCTTGTACTTGTACAAACTTGCTTGGAGCTACAAAGGATAGGAAATTGTGGAAAGCCATGATCACTCATGTCCTGTAGGGACATGGCACATAGAAGAAGTTCAAAAGGAACAATGCTAAAAATCTAAATGTCATTGTCATTACTTCAAATTTGTAGAAGTCATTTGCTATCACTTATTCATTTTAATTTCAGTTGTTCATTTGATTGGGCACTTCAGCTGTTAGCAAGCTTATCTTGCTAAATCAATTATGACTGAGACATGAGTTCGATCTTAAATGGGTGCTCTGTACATTTGGCTTTCTGCTACATCTAAGTTATACTTAGTAAATCAGAATAAAATATTCGTTTCTGGGAAACTTTGATGTGGTGAAATGGTTAGCAAATTTGTCTCACAAGATTAATTACAACTGAGTATAATCCTCACTGGATGCTCCATACTTTTGGCTTTGTGCAACATCTAAGCTATACTTAGTAAATCATTAAAAAATACTAAATTCTGGGAAGCTTCAACATAGACTAATGATTCACTTCAGCTGTTAGCAAGCTTGTCTCCCTAGATCAATTATGACTGAGTAGTGAGTTCAATCCTCAGTGGGTGCTCTATACTTTCAGCTTTGTGCCACAGTTATGCTTAGTAAATTGCTATAGACTAATTTGCTTTTTTTTATGTGGTAATCAATAAAATTCACAGAAACATGTTTTGAGTTTTCATTAAAGTATGATTTTAAAAAATGTCTTTTATATATTATATATATATATTTTATATTTCTTATGAATTTTATATTAAATATTATCTTTCTTATATATTTTTATATAAAATACATTATATATATATATATATATATATAGTCTGATCTGCTGCCACATCTGGTTGGGTGCCCCTGCTATTCTCCTCGGGGTTCTTGACAAAATACAATGGAGAATCTGTAATGTGATTGATACCGACTTGGCAGACCGGCTGCAGTCACACTCTCACCAGCAGGAGGTGGCTTCCCTGTGCATCTTCTATAAATACTTTCCAATGAACTTAGATCACTGGTGGCCCCTAGGTATGAATTTGTATGAGATACTAGATTAGCAACTAGGTCCCACCCTTTTACAGTGAAACCGATAAAATGCAACCGCAATTTCTACTTCAACAGCTTCTTTTCTCACACTTTTCGACTGTGGAATTCCCTTCCACATACTTGCTTCCCTGATGGCTACAATCTCCAGGAGTTTAAATGTAAGGTCAATAGACACCTCCTAACACACTAACTCGCATCCATTCTCTCAAACACTCTTCCCATCTACCCAACCCTCAGCCTCGGTATCTTTACCTGTCTATCACCCGCCTTCTGACATTTCCTATATCTAACCACTCTTTCTCATCACCTCCCCTATGTAACCCCCTGCGCAATAGTGGCAATGGAATGCCTTGTTTAGGGTGAAATGATTAAAAAAAAAAAAGAACTGTTGCTATGGTAATAGAATTAAAGTATGCAGAGTGAACCCACTTGGTAAGGATTGACTTTGAACTCTGTCATTCATACACACTAAGTTATAACATTCTTGTTCACTTCCATCATTTATAGCAGTGCTTGAAAGGAAAATATGTAAAGTGTGGTCATTTCACCACACCACCAAGGTGCCATCTGTGACCATGGCTTGTGCAGCAGTTTAGGCCAAGAACAACCATATTTCCCAAAATTCTTGCCCCTTGTGACATTTTCCCTTCAAGAATCAAATTCCACTGGATAGGAACAAGATTACCAGATGCTGAGTAAATCCAAGGAAATGCAATGAGGCAGCTGCTCACTATCCCAAAAAAAGAAGTTCCATAGATGCTTCCATCAATAGACACAGTGCTGGATAAAGTGCATGACTTCAGAAAGAGACTGCTTTGAAAGAGATTAAAAGCTGAATTGATATGTGTAGTAGTTTTCTTTTTTATGGTACCAGTCCTGATACTTTGTGATCAGAGCTAATATATATTGTTTATTTCCAGGAATTTAAAACAAACATTTTGTTAATAATTTGTAGACTATATTTTCACAATGAGCCATCACTGATAGACACAAACATGTCTTTTGCAATCATTGAACTTTCTTATTCTTGCCTCAAACATATTTTGTCTTTTCTCCATATTAAAATGTCTTACTTCAGTAGATTCCAATCATTTTATTTATATCTTTATTTTTTTCTCAAAACCTACAACCATTTCAGATTTACACAAGTAAATAAGACTAAACATTACAAAATACTTACAGAAATAAGATATTTCCCAACACCAATCTTCCTCCAGTTTTTTTTCACAGCCATTAATGTAAGTTGAATAATTCTATCTTTTGAGTCACTGAAAGTAAAGACATGTCACCTCATAGCTATAAACACTTGACATTATATAAAAATCAAATAGTTTTGCAATTGTCATAACTATAATGTATAGCTCATATTCCTATTTAATAGTGGCAGTTTGATGTCAAATAATTCAAGGGAAAAAAGCTTGTCAGAGTGTTTGCTACAGAAATATCTGTAGAAAAGACAGAGAGAAGCCATGTCATGTTGGTGAGAAAGTGACTGAAGTCAAGATGCCAAGTCAGGATTGATTATATTGTAGATCCTTCTTTGGATTTTCTCAAGAACCTTGGGATGAATAGCAAGAACACCTGACCAGATATGAAAATTGGTTTGTAAATAAGTTTTGGTAGTGAATGTAAAACTACATTGGATGAACTCAGTAGTTGGGTGAGAAGTTGGACCATTTAAGTTGTGTCAAACAGTGAAGAGTAGTACTTGGGGCTGGTATCATAGGTAGTAAAAATAAAGATCTCTTTAACACTGATGGTGGTGCCAAGATAAATGCAGATTATTACTGCAAATTCTTGGACAATATATTTTTCAAATGGTAGAATTTCTAACCAAGATGCTTTAAGCTAAAGATTATATTCATGCAAGACAGTGCTCTTTCCCATTCTGCAAAGTTGAATGATGTTCACCTTACCAAAAAAAAAAAAGATTTCAAAGATCTCAAATTAATGGAACAATCTCTCACTTCTCCAGATATTAATCTGTATACATAGGAAATTAAGAATTAAAATCAACCTTCTTCTTCACTTTTACAAAAATTCAAAATGACGTGTGAAATCCTGGTATTTCCCAAATAAAAAAAGGATTGAGCATGTGCTTTCAGAAAAAGTTGAAACCGGATTTTGCAAGTAGGTGTTAAATTAATTTTCTGACCAATGGAAGTGACTTGCAAGACTAAAGGGACTTAGCAATCAAGTGCAAAAATCTGAATGACTATAAAGGCTTTGATCAAGTCAACACCAGTCAGTCAGGGATGGAAGCAGCAGAGACAACAAGCTAAAATGTAACAGGAGGAGCTTCAAGTCTGACCCAGACATTCATCCCTTTCTCTTTCTTTTTCGTGTGCTGATTTCTTTTACTTCTTCTTCTCCATTCAAAGACATTTCTATCAAACAAATACTAACATGCATAAACTTTTACCAACCAATTACTACTACGAACATTTCTTATTACCCTGAACTCATTATTTGTTTCTCATTGAACACTAATTTCTACCACAATTCATGTTATCCTTTTCATTAATAAATTTCTATTTTAAAATGCAAAATGTATATTTTTATTCTTACACTATTCCACACCACTCTTCCACACTAAATTCACACATTCCAACCTGCAACCAACCTTCTGATGAAAACCTTCTGATAATTCTGATGACAATTCTGGATACAAATTGTAAACTGTAGGGAGTTTGGTTAAGTATGACACAAGGCCAAATCAAATAAACATTAACTATCTTCCTATAGTTTCAAATCCAACAGAAAACTCATGACCCATCATTAAAAGAAATGAATATGACAAAAGATAACAGAATTTAAGTAAAGAAGATTTCCAGCAAGCAATAAAACCTTCTGTGAGTAATCTTAAAGTTTGTAGTAGTAGAAAAGTCAACAAAAATGGCTAAAAGACTGTTGAATGTTGTAGAATGTCAAAGTGTTCATATTAACATCTATGTATTAATATCCTTGTAATGCTTGGTTGAGAGAGATATAAAGAGTAAAACAGATAGAGAGAGAGGGGGGCATGTAGAGAGGCAAAAAGACAGTATGATGTAAAGACTTATTGCAGTGGAGATAGATAAAGACAGTTGTTTGTAGTGAGAGGATAAAGCATGTTTTGTGACTTAATGATCTGTTAAGGATGAATTTGTCTCTGAAATGCAAGTAACCCTTTTAAATTAGAATTAAAGGCTTGGAGGGGACATTTTATATAAAGGTAGTTGTTAGTAGTGAGGGGTAAAATCATGTTTTGTGACCTAATGATCTGTTAAGGACATTTCAGTATTTTTAAGAGAGAATGTGTCACTTTTCTCATAACTGTCTAGAAATGGTCCTAAGTTGAAAAGTATAGAGCACAGCATTAAAAACTTATTAATAAATCCATGTAATTTACACAGGTCCTGCTAGTATAAAATAATAAAGTATATGGGATACTGTGTTCATCAAATATATGCTCTGAATTATTTTACATTTATTTATAAATACAAATGAATATTACATAACAATGGTTTGCATCACAAAACATGATATACTAAAACAATTTATTACCAATGTTTTTAATAAAAACTGATATTATAAGCTGAAATTCACACAAATATGTTTCCTGACAGAATAAATGAAATAAAAGACACCAGTGCATTAGAACAGTTTCCAGGATCTTCTCACTCCTTGGAGGATATCACCCCTGAAGGACCATGTCTTCAGAGTGTAGCCATATTCACCACATTTGAGCAATTTCAAGTTGGTGGGGCTATTTATCACATAGTTGAAGATTTTGAATTCAAAGTTGTTTTTCGCTTAGACTGGTGGCCACCCAGTCTATCTTGCTATTTACCCATAGCTAAGGAGAGAAGAGATTAGTTCATACCATTCCCAAGGATATTTGCACATAAGTGAATATAACAACTCCAACAGGAATTGGAACTCAGCTCTCCAATTTACAGTTACAAGCCATTATCCATCACACCACCCACACATTCAAACTTAGATCACTGGGTATTCTGAAGCAGATACTCATCTGGGTTCTGACCAAGCTTGATATAGCTTAACTTAGGCCTAAAAAGAATTAATTATTTTATGTACTTGAACTGCAATATATAAGTTGTAGCTTATTCTTTATTAATTTTAATACATTTCAACCAAATGTAAAGAATATATTGGCTGAAATGTTATAAGAATGATAGAGATGAAATTCATAATTTCAGAAAGAGGCAAGAAGGAATGGCTAAAAAGCTAGAAATAAACAACTGCTTTTTTTTTTTAATCAGTCAGTTAAGTGCCATATGTGATACACACTTGGGTGACCATGTCTCTTTCAAGACATGACTGACTGAGCAAATTTTCCCACAGTAGGTTGCCATTACATTCTGCAGTAGACTGGTTGTCAACCAAGGCTATAGAACCCAATCTGTCCTGTTATTTAATCCACAGCTGGAGGGAAGAAACAGATTAATACCTTTCCCAAGAGTATTTGTACAGAAATGAATGCAAGGAATTCAATTGGAATTCAAACTCGGCTCTTCAATTTCTTGTTCCAAGCCAATATTCACTGCATCACAATGTACATCCTTTATTTTTTTAACAAGCTGCACTATTTAATTTTTAATTCTTTTAATTGGTCATTTGGGGAAGTGGGTCAGGCTGAAGACATTTCAGCACCATCTTTTACAGTAAAAAAAATATTTTTAAAAGTGTTTTATAAGTAGATGTTGGAAATCTAAAGTGGTTGTTTGAATGTTTTACTCACACTGTAACTTTGCTGTAAGTGGCACATGCAACTATTCGATTTTCCACCCCAATGTGTTTTGGTTGCATATATCTGTGCTGTCTTTGTATGTGCTTTCTCAAGATGATGTCTTTTTTGAACATGTTAATTCTGGCAGAAAAATCTTCACTGAAATAAACAAAATGAAATACTTTTGTTAGGAAGTACATGAATACTGACTGAAATGTGGTAGACTTGGATGATACTATATTGAATCTCTTAAAGACAATCTCAAAATTTATTTTACTTATTTAATAATTTAAAGGTTTTTGAATTTACAGAGATATAATACTTTTGTTAGAAAGGGCATAAACACTGACTTTTTTAATAATTTTTGCACCCCAAGCAAGGCAATACTGCTACTGGTGCACAGGGGTTACAGTGAGATAAGAGTGAAGAAAAAAAAATGAAGGTGTAAGGATGTCGAAGAAAAGATAAGAGAAAGAGGGGAGTCAAGGAGATAGAAGATGACAACTGATGTTGAACTTAAACTTTTGCAGATTGTAGCTATCAAGGAAGCATGTATACAGAAAGGATTTCCACAGGCAAGGAGTGTGAGAAAAGAAACTGAAGGAGTAGAAGTGACAGTTACATTTGTCTATTTTGATGATAAAAGGGTGTGACCTAGTTGCCAATCTAGTATCATGAAGACATTCATGTGAGTGGGGCAGTGAAGAATGAAGCTTGTCAGAGCAGAAACATGAAAATATTTGGAGAAAAGACAGAGGGAAGCCACATCTTGTGAGTGAGAAAGTGACTGAAGTCGAGCTACTAAATCAGGATCAATTACATTGCAGATCCTCCTTTGAATTTTATTGAGAATCCAGAGATGAATTGCAGAAAATGTGATAGAGTTAAATGATACTATATTAACAATGTCAAAATTTATTTTACTTATTTAATAATTTAAAGGTTTTTGAATGTACAGAGATATAATACTATAGAAAAAGTTTTATGTCAGCAAGCCAGGTGTGAATTGATAATCATATAAGAGTTTTATTTCACCATTTATTGATTGATTCATTTTTTATAAACCCTTTGCAAGTTATTTAAAGCCAGAGATCTACATTAATGATCTCCTTGATACCATAAGATCCCAAGTAAGTATGTACACCGATGACACCACAGTTTACTTTTGCCTTGATCAAAAATCTGGTGTGGGCGACAAAGCTAACCTTGCAGCCGAGTGGACTGGGGTAATGGCTCGTAAACTTTAATGCTTCTAAAACAAAGCTGCTATCAATTAATCATCATAGACAATCGCACCTACCACCCATTAGCATGGACCAGGCTTGCCTCCCAGAGAGTAAAACACTACGCCTCTTTGGTTTCACACTTTCAGCGGACCTTAAGTGGAATGGCTATATCGAATCCATTGTTAAATCCGCTGCTATGAAAGTCGGTTCTCTGTGCAGGGCCCAGAAGGTTTTCCATCTGAATCTATCCTGCACATTTATAAATCTACCATCCACCCGTATATTGAATACTGCTGCCACATCTGGTTGGGTGCCCCTGCTATTCTCCTCGGGCTTCTTGACAAAGTACAACGGAGAGTCTGTAATGTGATCAATACCAACTTGGCAGACTGTCTGCAGTCTCTCTCTCACTGGCACAATGTGGCTTCCCTGTGTCTCTTCTATAAATACTTTCACGGCTTCTGCTCCAATGAACTTAGATCACTGGTGCCTCCTAGGTATGAATTTGCATGAGATACTAGATTAGCAACTAGATCCCACCCTTTTACAGTGAAACCAATAAAATGCAACCGCAATTTCTACTCCAACAGTTTCTTTTCTCGCACCTCCCAACTGTGGAATTCCCTTCCACATGATTGCTTCCCCGATGACTACAATCTCCAGGAGTTTAAATGTAAGGTCAATAGACACCTCCTAACACACTAACTCACATCCATTCTTTCAAACACTCTTCTCATCTACCCAACTCCCAGCGGCGGTATCCTTACCCATCTATCACCCTCCTTCTGACATTTCCTATATTTCCTATATCTAACCACTCTTTCTCTTTACTTTCCCCTATGTAGCCCCATGCGCAATAGTGGTAGTGGAATGCCTTGCTTGGGGTGAAATGATTAAAAAAAAAAAGATCATATTTTTAGACTGCAAGAATTTTTTTTATGAGGGAGATATAATAATGATTTAGTGATAAAAGTCTTACTAATTAACTCATAGATAGGGAGAAAAGAGGTGGATTCATACTGTAGAGGAATTAGTGTCCATTACTAATTTATATTTACGAGTCGACTCGGCGTAACTTGAGGCATGAAATAATGCAGGAAATCAGGAAACACGAAAAGGCGAAAGTAACCAGAAAAACAATATATTAACAAAGGTTACATAGGGTTGAAAGCATGCATAAAAGTAAGGAAAGAAAAGTTCTTTCCCTTTATCTCGACAGAAACATAAAATGTTCGGTAGAAAGTTATTTTATGTAAAGTCCAGTTTGAATGAAAGTTAATGTACATAGTGTTAATGTCTGTTTCCAATTGGAGTTTTTTAGTGTAGTGTGTGCATGCTGGTGAGAAATAAAAATTTGCGCCACTAATTGCTACCTGCAATTAGTGCGCGTGTATTTGTGTGAGTTAGGGAAACATGTCTGCTCTTGCCCGGGACAAAATCCTAACTAGCGTAACACGTGACGTTCCCTGCTTTTATTGGCATGCGTTTACGCGGGAACTAAGATTATCACGTGAACGCTGAATGACCATGTGTGTGTGTGTGTGTGGGTGTGTATCAAACCCTACAATACCTTTCCAAAGAGTATTTTTGTGTAAATGAATATAGTGAACCCAATTGAAATTGGAACTTGGCTCTTTAATTAACAATGACCCACAAATCTAAACTTAGAGTACCTGGTATTCTCAAACAGTCACCCATCTAGCTACTGACCAGGCTTGATGTTGCTTTACTTTGGTGATTATATGGGGACAGGTGCTTCCATGTGATGTGACTTTAAGACTCTGTTTTATTTGAAGAAACTACAGTTGAGACTCTTAAAATAAGGCATTTCTTTAACCTTTTTCAATTATAATAGGATATATGTTCAAGAAATTCGGTATTCCTTCAAGATAAGCATTCATAGTTCTCCACAACTTTCTATCTGTTATTTCTCTCAGAAATTCTTGCTCCTTAAATTCAGTACAGAAGAAAAAGAAACTGTGCCAGAGGTAGTTTCAACACGGTAAATTACTACAAAATCAAAATATCAACATGAAACTTTGTGTTATTTTCTTTCATGGGGATGTCATTCAGAAATATATAAACTGTCAGCTGTACACAACTGCTTTCTAAGATCAATAGTTAAAAATGGCTTTCGGTTAGTGAAGAAGTCTCAGGGTCTTGGCAAAATGCATCTTTATTTGAACATTGTGAACTGGCAGTACAGAATCACAAATAGAAGAATAGTACCAAATAACAGAAACCACATCAGTTGAGGTCTGCCAACAGCAGTAACAACTAAAATGGGTAGCTCATGTAATTCAAAGAGAAAATAATGACATAAGTAAGGTCCTGGCATTCCATACAACTATTCTCTAAATCATCTCATCTGAAGTGGGTGATATACCCATGGGTAAATCATCTGAAATCAGAGAAGTCCATGATGCTGTACCTTGTACCACTTTGTTTGTTTGAACCATTGTACTAAGCCCAAGGAATCCAATATTTTCTGTTAAGGGGTTGGGTGACGATTCCTTTCTTCAAGATGACATGCGAGGTAGATTTGTTTTTGAGGTTACCTTCTTCCAGGCTTTGCCTAAACAGGCAGAATCTATAAGTTAGCAGGTGGATGGACTGGTGTCAGAGCATGTCCACGTGCTGGTTGGTCTGGCACACTATATTTCTGGAGTTCTAACCTTCTCCGAAATCTCTCACAATCTGGCCTGGTGCCATAAGGTAACCAATTTCCATGGTGTACTGCTAGGAAGAACTGTGAGAGTCTTGAATCTGTAAAGCTGTAAAAACATCAAGTAAGGACTTATGCTCTTGTCCCTCTATTTTCACTCTGGAAAGCTAGATGGTGGCTGTAACTGGAAGTAAGAAAGACAAGAAGACTACACTACACTATTCCACAATACTACAGAATACAAGCCCCTGTGTTCAGAGAGCACCTCACCATATTCCCCAAATACCTGTCTCTGTTATCCTTAAGAAACTCATGTGTTGTATGCTCTGCCTATGATATTCTTAACACTCATTGATAGGACCATATCTCAATTGTCTCATGTCTTTTTTTCATTAAAATAAATAAATAAAATTGTCCAGCTTTAAATGCCATATAGAAATGTGGACATGACATAACAATTCAGCTTTTTTCTCTCATTCAAGCGTTTGCTCATGTTCAACCTAAGTAGAGTTAACTTGCGGATAGTTTGATATTGAAAAACTTAGAACTGTTAATGAAGCCAAGAAGACATCACTGATGACTCATCTCGGTTCATTTGAAGAAAATATGTTAGAAATAATATTAATTTTTCAAAACGAAGTATGTTGGCAATAATTAATATATAAGGTCTTTACAAGAAAATTTTACATAAAATAATGGTGATGAAATAGTACAGGCACAAAATTGAACTGCAATACAAGATAAAATTTGTTTTATAAAAATAAAGGAAAGTTTAAAAGTTTTTACCCAGAAATCAATGGAACACACAACAGAAATCGATACTGTATTTAGGGTTGACTTGCCAGTATAGATGTGTTTGTTTGTAAAGCGTCTGCCCCCCCCCTTTTTTTACTTCAGTGTGAAAAGTTGAAGGTACACACTTTGAAAGGAAGAAAATCAGGAAAAAAGATAGCTACTTAAGGGTTCGCCTGTTTTTAAACGCTCAGGGCTGCTGCTGATAATATGTTTATTAAGGCACTGCACAGCTATTAAAACTACAATTACTACATGTAACTTTTTTTTTTAATTTTTAAGCGAAAGCTATAGAGCTAGTGTCTTAGCAAGTTTATTAAAAATAGAATTGTTTTAAAAGTAACTCTAAGAGCATTATTTACATTATTAGTTCAATAAAAACAGAGCGCAGTTCCAAATAAAACAAATTGCCACAATCAGATGGTTTATTAGAAATTTGAAAACTTTTTAACATCCACTCGTTTGTAATTGCGCAGGGGAAATCATTCAAAATATGATCTTCAGAGTCATTTCCCTTGAATCACGCATCTTGTTCTTGTCTTTTGTATGTGGTGGTTCTCTAAATGTAGCTTACATGTTTTTTTTGTTTCTTTTTATAGACTCGAAAGCTACTCAAGATAGAGAGTTACTGTGTGAACTTATATTAACGTGGAAAAGACAAAAACTTAGGAGTTTAAAGCTGAAGCAAACTTTAGAAGGAACCAGGATCATAAACCTCTACTCCTGTTCAAAAGACCCAGCAGGAATGTGAACCGGATGATGGACGAACCAATCTACTTCTATTATTGGAGAAGAGAAAAAAATAAAATAAATTGTTATTGAATAAAATTTCAAAGTTCAAGTGCAGCATTATGAGTAAAGAGCTGATGTAGACTTTAGAAAGCACCAGAAACCCAATCCTAAATTGGAAACAAAGGGATACTTCTACTCCTGTTAAAAAGACTGGCGTAGTGTGTGAACTAGGCGATAGGCAAACTTATTTACTCTTATTAATGGGACACATGGCCAAACGTATGGGACACTATTCAGTTGTAATCAAATTAGCATGACACTATATCAAATTTATTGGGATTATGGTTTTTTTATAAAGTTTATGTAGAAAAGTAATATGCAAGCTCTTTAAATTCTTCTTCTACATGCCATGTCTTTTCAGGATATTGAAAATCATGTCTCTCTACAATTCCCTGTGCTTTGAAGCTCTTAATAAAATTTGTCATTTTACCATCTCTCCTAATACCAGTTGTACCAACCATTTACATGAGCTCGTTAGCTAGGTTATGTGTTGTTTTCCTTTGTCCCTTTTGCCTTCAATCAATCCTGTCAGTATCAGATTTTCTAGGCCATCATTTCTCATTATATAACTTAGATACTTCAATTATGTCTTTCTGATTCTGGCTTACAGCCACATCACATTAAAACCCCAGTTCCTGTACGATCATTGAAGTTAACCAACTTCAAACCTGATCATTTGACTGCTTGTGAATACCAGGTTCTGTAAGCTTGGATATACAGGTGGTGTAATGGATAATACCTCAGAATTGTTAATTAGAGAGCTGAGTTCCAATTCCAGTTGGGGTCATTATATTTATTTATGAGCAAATACCCATAGGAAACCCACCTCCTCTCCTCCCTGCTATCAGTTAATTAGTAAAACTTGTATCACTAAACCATTATTATCGCCAGACAATTTGTACAATTTAAAAATATTTTCTAGCTTTAAATGACCTTCAAGGAGTTGGTAAGCAGTAAAAAACAAATCAGTCAATCAATCTTTCTGATCCTATTTATAAGTGTCCTTTTTATTTCCAGTTTTCCCAAAATCGTCATCATTGTTACCTAATTCTGAATAACCAGCTAAATCTTTAGGCTTAATAGTTTGAAAATCTTTGACTTCTTTCAGTGTTAAATATTTTAGGTATATTTTTTAAAAAAAAGTATAACATTCAAAAAGGTAATAAACCTTTTAAAAATAGAGATTAATGTTTTATTGACTTTAAACTTTTTATGATGGTCTCCTGTGGCCTGATTGGTAATGGTACATTTCAGCTATAGGAGTGGAAAAAGAGAATACTGGTTCAATTCCTATTAAGAGGCATATTTTCTTTAGTAGGATTTCTGAATCTAGGTCGTTTGTCATTAATTTCCCTGTTTAAGAAAATAAACCAGGGATGTTATCTCAAACACTTATAACCACTAAAAAATGGCACTCTTCATCATTACTGGTATTTCATTACTCGTTTTAATCAATCTCATTAGTGTTTCTTTTTATTGCAATTCACTAAGTCAATAGACTCACAATTATTATTTTTTACCATTTCACCCCAAGCAAGGCAGCAAAGACATAAGTAAGAGGCAGGGAGTTACTGCATGTAAAAGAATATGACAAAAAAAAAAAACATTATTATGGAGAGAGAAAAATAAAAGAACAGGAATTATGACAACAGAAGATGACATTTGATAATGCATTTAAATCTTTGAACATCAAATTTTAATGGAAAGCAAGAAGCCAGAAGAGAATTACAAAAGTGAAAAATGCACGAGAAGAAACTGTTAGCATAGAACTTACAGAAAAGGTATTCTTCTCTTCTTCCACAAGTTATAAGTTAAGTAGCAGGGTAGACTGAGCTCTTTTGCCTTGAATGGCAGCCAGTATAGGTAAGAAAGAAAATTCTGAATTCAAACCTCCATCAAATAATAAAACAGACTGGGCTCTTTAAGCCTTGGTAGGGTTGCCAGTTTTGGAGAACAACAATTTTGAAATCAAACCCCATTAATAATAAAGCAGACTTGTCTCTTTAAACTTGGTAAAGTAATCAGTCTCAGATAAAGACAACTATGAGGTCAAAATCCACCCTGAAGAGGGATAGGCTCCATCAGACTATTTTACTACAGACAAACCCACTGCTGTTACAGCTGCAGTGCATGTGGATTCCAAAGACCCTAATTAGTTAGTCCTCATGATAATGATTGTGAAAATTCATGCAAATCAGTCTAGAAATCTGAGTACAAACAATTCATACTGATTCACTAGTCTTTTGAACAGTAATACAAGCTTATCCCTTGTTTCCTGTTTAGGATTGGGTTTCCAGTTCCTTCTAAATTCTAACTCAACTCTATACATCTAACATCTCTGCTTTAAATTTCAAATTTTTATTATTTATTATTTTTACTTTATTTTATTTTATTTTTTGCCCAATGGGAGTAGATAGGTTCACTTATTGTTCTGTTCACACTCCTCCTTGGTCTTTTAAACAGGGGTAGAGGTTTATCCCTTGTTTCTTGTTTAGGATTGGATTTCCAGTTCCTTCTAATGTTGCTTCAACTAAAAACTTCTCAGCTAAACACTGAAATTTTTACTATTTATTTAAATTTTAATAAAATATATATTTTCTGTTTTTTCCACAATAGAAGTAGAAAAGGTGAACCTATTGTCCAGTCAGCCCCCACCCAGTAAAGGTTTATCTTTTGTTTCATGTTTACGACTAGGTCTTCCATTCTTTCTAAATTCTACTTCAGCCCTCTACTTCAAATCTTTCCGCCTAAATTCTGAAATTTATACTATTATTGGGTTTCTGATTCCTTCTAAAGTCTTGTTTTCTCTTTAACCAGTAGTCTCTTGCATCTTAGTGGCATTATTGCCTTGCTTTGTGGGAACTGATTAAAAAAAAAACAGGTTTGAAATTGAATATAAAAATCCTGTTCCATGAATCATGCCATTTTGGGATGTCCTAGTTATCACCATTTAACTGAACTCTCTACTGTCAAGGACACATGGCCTAGTGAATAAAAGCATTGGCTTGATCCAAAGAGTTGTGAGTTCAATACCTGGTGACGGTCGTGGGGAACAAAAACTTAGAGAGTTAAATGGAGATAACTAAGACATCTAGAAGTGGCATGACTCATGGAATGAGAACAATCTACCCCAGTGATCGAAATAAAGGGTTCAGTTCAAAGTTCCAGTTACTTGAAGTAGGTAAGAGTATACAACAGTCGAAACATTGTGAATATGACAATAAAGATGATGGTAACAGTTCAAACAATGTAAATAATGTCTCAGAAATATAGACAAATAATAAAAATCCCTCAAAAATAAGGAACATTTTTATGGCCGGTGGAGTTATCTACATCATACCAGTAGTGATTGCCTTATGTTCTCAGGAATAAAAGCATACAAACAAATATCACTAAAAATTAAATTAAAGTAATATAATTTTATCTTATTTCTGTGTACTGGCCTATGTGTCTATTTTAGTTATATTATTTTTATAAATATAAAGTTGACGGTAAAAGAGGAAGAAAGTTACTTTGTCTTGTGGCAAGTAATGTGCTGAAGAGAAGAAATGGATGTCTTAACCCTTTGAGGGTCAATAGCAAAGAGAGTGAATTTTGCATTTTTGGGGGGTGAAGAATCAGTTTCTCAGGCAGGAAGGTTTTCCATTACTGGGGGAATTTTTATTATTTCAGTTTTATTCTGAATCAAATTTTAATGTTTTTTATTTTGTTTATGATATTTAATATAATTATTTTTATTATTATTTTTTTTACTTTCATTTAATGTTCCTAACGACATTCATACAAGTAAATAGTGCAACATTCTGTTTTTTACTTTTAGGAAAATGGAAACAAATTAGAGAAAAAGAATTTTATTTTGGTCTCACCTTTCTTCTTCTTCTTCATCTTTATTTTCTTCATTTGTTTCCTCATCACATTCATTGAAAACATTTGCAAAGAATTCATTGTCAGAATCAAGGTTTTCAATAAGCTCATTGCAAATTTCCTTCCCTTTGCAAGAATCCTCATCAGAAATTTGTGCCTCTGTAGCTGGTGATGACGTTTCTTCTGCTGAGCTTTCATTTGATGTTTCATATCTTGTGAGATCTTTAATAAATTTGCAATCTTCTGAATCACATTGCTGCTCAATACTTGACTGCTTCCTTTTGACTTCAATTTCATGAAGCGTTTCTTTAAAAAGCAAAATCAAAGAAAGAAATGGTAAAGTACCCAATGAGGATTGATTGAACTAAATCCTAATGAAAACACTAGTTTTCATATAATTACCAAAGTTAAGCAATATAAATACTTAGAAGAGTGGCTGCTTGAGAACTTCAGATATTGTAAGCAACCCCTTCTAATCCAAAACATCTTTCAGTTTAAAAAAATACAAAACAAAGGGTTGATAAGCCATAAAAAAAAAAAATTCACTTGTCATGACACACTTCAGCTAAAGTTGTCTCCTTGATGGAAAAAGAAAATGCAAGTTTGATTTCTAATTAGAGGCATATTGTCTTTAGTAGGACTCCTCAATCTAGTTGATATTAAATTCTAGACAAGCTTGTTAACCATTACTTTATATCAGTGTTTTTCAACCAGTTATATCATTGTGGTTCAGTGGATATCAGCTCAAAACAAGAAATAAGACAGCCAAGTTTGCTCCCATATGCTACACATTCACATACACAAATACTCTTGGGAAAGGTCTTCTCTCCAGCTATGGGCTAAATAACAGGACAGGTTGGATTTTATAGCTTTGGTTGACAACCAGTTTACTGCAAAAAGTAATGGTTACCTACTGTGAAAAAATTTTCTGCCCAGTCAATCAAGTCTCTTTTGAGACATGATCGCTCAATGATTTTACTCTAAGACCTCTCCTTAACTGAATCACTATAGAAAAAAGCAAACATAACAGCAAAACTAAACCAGATAGTCCAAAAACGCCCAAACCCGTCTGCATCTCTTTCACTAACATATGTGGTATCCACACTAACTTCCTCAGCGTAGATTCATTCCTTCACACTAACTCACCTGATATCTTAGCCCTATGCAAAACTAACCTTAACCCTTCTATCCCCTCTTCTAAGTTTTATGTTCCTGGCTACCTTCCCCTCTTCAGGAAGGACTCCAATGTTCATATGCATGGGCTTGGTGTGTATGCCAGCAAACACCTCCCCCTAGCTAGAGTGACATCTCTTGGATCATTCTTTCATGTGCTTCCGTCTCTCACTTCTAAGCTTGATTAGCTATCTCTTCTTTCTCTACCACTCCCCTTCCTCCTCTGACTGTTCGTTACTTGACAGCATCTCTGACAATATCGACAAAGCCATTTCTTCCCATCCCTCTGCCCATATATTTGTGTTTGGTGACTTTAACGCCCACCACACCAAGTGGCTGGAGAACCATGAATTTTTCAATCACCCAGTCCCTCACGCAAGTGGTGGACTTCCCCATGTGTTTCTCCGACAACCCCAATGGAAGGGACTCACTACTAGACCTCTGCTTCACTTCGATCCCAGACTCTTGCACTACCAGACAACTCTGCCCACTCGGAAACTCTGACCACACTGTAGTTTCTGTCAACATTTCATTCCACACCCACCCGACCCAAGAAACCCAGACCAGTAGAATATCCTACTGCTATCAAAGAGCAGACTGGGAGTCATTCCGAGACATCCTCTGTGATGTCCCATGGAACAACGTTTTTAGTCTTCCCATCGAAGAATGTGTATCCGAGGTCTCCTCCTGGGTTAAGGCTGGCATCGATGCCTTCATCCCTGCCAGGAAATTTCTGCTTAAGTCTCATTCATCTCCATGGTTCTCGCCCGCTTGCTCGGCCGCCATTGCCTACCGGAATCATTTCTTTCGACTTTATTGTAGCTATGCGTCGGACCAAAACAGGTGCCTTTTTGCTTCAGCTTCAGCTTTTTGCTTTTTGCTTCAGCTCATAATAAGTGTAAAACGAAGCTAAGATGTTGTTTGCTGCCAGAATGAAACAACGCATAGCATCTGCTAAGTTCAGTGCCAAAGACTACTGGCGACTCTGTCAAAGAGTACTTAACAAGAACAAGTCCAAAATACCCCCACTAATCAATAATTTTGAGGTCCTCACCTCCTCAGCGGACAAGGCTGAATGGTTTGCATGGAGATTCTCGAACAATTCAAGTCTGGACTCATCTGGGGTTTTTACACCTGACTTCTCACCTAGAACTGAGGCTCAACTGAATGACATCCACATTACACCCTTGCTTGTCTCTAAGATAATCTCAAAACTTGACCCTCACAAAGCGAGCGGATGGGACGGAATCCCAATCATAGTCTTAAAGAAATGTGCCCCTGAACTCTCCTCTGTCCTTTCTAAGCTCTACAACTTCTGCCTCTCTGCTTCCTGCTTTCCTGCCTGTTGGAAATCTTCCTCTGTAGTTCCTATATTCAAAAACACTGGAGAACCCTCGGACCCTGCAAATTACCGCCCTATCAGCCTTCTTCCGATCTTTGGCAAAGTGTTCGAGGCCATTATCAACGCCGAGGTGATTCAGCACCTCACAGCACACAGGCTCCTCTCAGACAAGCAGTATGGTTTCCGCTTCACCAGGTCTACTGCTGATATGCTAACAACCATCACAGAGTATATATACCAGGCACTCGACAGGAATGGCAAAGCCCAAACAGTCACCTTGGATATCTCTAAAGCATTCGACAGAGTTTGGCATGGTGGCCTTCTATGCAAACCGCGGAGCTATGGTATAGCTGGACAATTGTTTGAACTAATCCAGTCATTCCTATCTAACTGCACATTGAAAGTGGTATTAAACGAACATGCCTCCCAGAACTACTATACAAACGTGGATGTCCCTCAAGGCTCTATCCTAGGTCCTACGCTCTTTCTGATCTACATTAATGATCTCCTTGATACCATAAACTCCCAAGTAGGTATGTACGCCAATGACACCACAGTTTACTCTCACCTCGATCAAAAATCTGGTGTGGGCGACAAAGCTAACCTTGCAGCCGAGCTTGGAAAGGACCTCCAATCCGTAGTGGACTGGGGTAAGAAATAGCTCGTAAATTTTAATGCTTCTAAAATGAAGCTGCTATCAATTAACCATCATAGACAATCACACCTACTTCCCATTAGCATGGACCAGGCTTGCCTCCCAGAGAGTAAAACACTATGCCTCCTCGGTCTCACACTTTCAGCGGACCTCAAGTGGAATGACTATATCGAATTCATTGCTAAATCTGCTGCTATGAAAGTCGGTTCTCTATGCAGGGCCCGGAGGTTTTTTCCGTCTGAATCTATCCTGTACATTTATAAATCTACCATCCGCCCATGCATTGAATACTGTTGCCATATCTGGTCAGGTGCCCCTGCTATTCTCCTTGGGCTTCTCGACAAGGTACAGCGGAGGGTCTGTAATGTGATCGATACCGACTTGGCAGACTGCCTGCAGTCTCTCTCTCAGCGGCGTGACATGGCTTCCCTGTGTCTCTTCTATAAATACTTTCACGGCTTCTGCTCCGATGAACTTAGATCACTGGCGCCCCCTAGGTTCGAATTTGCACGAGATACTAGATTAGCAACTAGATCCCACCCTTTTACAGTGAAACCGATAAAATGTAACCGCACCTTCTACTCTAACAGTTTCTTTTCTCGCACCTCCCGACTGTGGAATTCCCTTCCACATGACTGCTTTCCTGATGGCTACAATCTCCAGGAGTTTAAATGTAAGGTCAATAGACACACTAACTCGCTTCCATTCTTTCAAACAATCATCCCATCCACCCAACTATCTATCACCCACCTTCTGACATTTCCTATATCTAGCCACTCTTTCTATTTACCTTCCCCTATGTAGCCCCAAGCACAATAGTGGCAGTGGAATGCCTTGCTTGAGGTGAAATGATTGAAAAAAAAAATATCACGTATGGCACTTAACTGATTGACTGATATTTTTATATTTAAAAAATCTTTAATTTCAAAAACTAGACACACTAAGTACATGGCTTCCAAGTCTAAATCAATTGATGTTTCAAATAATGACATTGGATTTTTATTAACAGAAGAGGAGGAGCTGGTCATTATATCTGACAATTGTGGCTTACAACTCAAGCATGAAGAGGTGTCCATTGATTCACTTTGGATTTCTGTTCTCCAATAGCTTGTAAGGCATTGAATATTTTATTGCAATTTTGCACATCATACCTCTGTGAATTAGGATTTTCTGCACTTACTAACATCAAATGCTAAAAACAGATAAAATATTAAATACATTGATGGAGAAATGAGAATATGTTTGTCACATATAAGACATAACATTAAAAAAATGTCAAAGTACATCAAGCAATCATTTCAAACAAGTAAACTTTAAATGCTTAATTCAAGAGGCTTCTTTATTATTTTTCTATCTTCAAATTCCATGACTAATTTTTCCTTATTAAAAGTTCCAGTGTGCCCCAGTGTTTTAGTTATTTTACCTGTGTGACCTGAAATAAAATAAAAAATGGTTGTGAAACACTTCTCAATAGTGAAAATTGCGAAAGTAATTTATATATACAGTGGAAGACCCCCCCCACCACCATCATCAGCGACCACCTGCAATTAACAACCGTTTTTCTAAGCACAGACGATTTGACCCACTGAGCGACCTCTTCCAAAATGTGACCACCGGCCAGCATGAAAGAATAAAAATCACTGGTCAAGTGACCACTTTAACAAAAATTCATTTTGGCAATACAGTCGTGACCTTCTTCATTAACTTCTAAATTAGGAGAATTTAGGTTAGTAATCTATTTCATTTTCCTTTAATCTAAGCCAGAAACACTTTCTTGTTGTTTTGTTATTGTAGTGAAGTGCCAAATTTTTATTATTTGTGGTCAAATGTGGCTGTCTTGTATTAACATGTACTTATTACATTTGAGACCTGAAAGACTAAAAAGCAATAGTTGTTTCCAGTTAAAGTGAAACCCTAGACTGAAAGAAAAATGAATAGATGTAAGTCAAATTTTCATTTCCTTGTATCAATATCAAATAAGTTTTTTTTGTGGTAAACTGAATTTTGAAGGCTAAATAAGTCCTCTGAGTAAATGGTATCATGGCTGAGACTAAGAACTACAGCTATAACTACTTAGAGCTAAACCTGAAGCAAAAACTAAAATAAAAGGGCTGACAAAAATACAGACATACAGGCAGATAAACAGACACACACACAAACATCTTGCCTTATATATATATATATATATATATATATATATTATCAATTTTCTGCACTATTGTAAAAACTGCAACCTTGAAACTTGTGAATATCGTTTCTTATGTCTTTGTCTATAAGTGTATCAAATTTGATTAAAATCGGACCACTCCTATAACCCGATTTTTTCCATTATCGATTTTCGATATTTATCGGGGGTACCTCGACACAAAACCTAGCTAAGAACACTTGCAGACACTTATAGTACAACTGTGTAAATTTTTAAGAAAATCGGTTCAGCCATTTCGGAGTCTATAGGTAACAGACACACACACACAGACATACACACACAGAGACAAAGTTCTATTTATAAATAAGTTTAGATAAGTGCCAACATCAATTAGAATTGAAGTGATCACATTACAAGAAAAACATCACACAGACTGCAATAACTGATTTTTTAAGCCTATACTAGTATGAATAAATAATTTTTATTTCTTTTGTTAATTGCTGTAAATACGTTTTTAATGTTAAAAAAATAATTGTGCTGAATAAACTTTTTCAAAGTTAGACCATCTTATGTTCTCATTTATTTATTACCAGATTATATGGTAAAATATTAAAATATGTACATTCTGGAGAGTGATACGATTATGGGGAGGATAGGTCACGAGTCTTTAGTGAGCGACCACCTGCCGTATGCGACCAGGTTTTGATGGCAGTAGGAGTGGTTGCATACAACAGGTTCTACTGTACTTCTATGTGAGTTTAATGCATGATGTTGAGAAACTTCTGAAGAGTAAATAGAATCTTAAGAAACAGGAAAGTTGAAGAAATAAAAAAAAGAATGATGAACTGCTATATCAATCCACTTATATATACTTCTGGACAATTTCCTCAAAGAGGAAGAGGAGACTAGATAACAGAGATATGGTTCTACAGAAAGATGCTGAGAATGCTATGGAACATGAGACCAACAAGGAAGTTTTAAGGGAAAATTGAAACATGGAATCTGCAATATAATCAATCCCGGCCTGGCAGCTCAACTCCAGCCACTTTCTCACCAAAAGGATGTGGCTTCCCTCTGTCTCTTCTACAAATATTTTCATGGCTTCTGCTTTGATGAGCTTAGTTCCCTGGTGCCCCCTCGACAAGAATTTACTCAAGCAACCAGACTGGCAACAAGGTCAAAACAACAAAATGCCGCCCTACTTCTACTCCCTCAGCTTCTTTTCTCGCACTTCCCACCTGTGGAACTCCCTTCCATATATTTGCTTCTGTGATAGCTACAATCTCCAAGAGTTTAAATGCAATGTCAATCACCATCTCTTATCCCTTTGACTCCTATACTTCTCTTATCTTTTCCCCATCACCCCCTGAATCTTGTTCTTCTCACCTTTTTCATTCTACTTCCATGCAACTCTCTTTACATCAGTATTCTTATCCTTCTCTTGCCCATAATCTGACACCCCCTTTTCAGTTCCTCTTTGTCTTCTCTCTCCTATGTAATCCTTCACTCTCCTCTTATGTAGCCCCCTGCACATCAGTGGCAGTACTGCCTTGCTTGGGGTGAAATGATTAAAAAAATAAAAGGATAACTTAAAATCAGAAAAGGATTAATTTTTTTCAATACATAATGAGAAAAGAAGACCTGAAAAATTTGACACTCACAAGACATACTAAAGGCTAGTGGAGCAGAGAGAAACAGCAAGTAATCTACTTAACAAACTTGTACAAATGAATAGCAGAACAAGAAATTGAAGGGAAAATAAAAATACAAATAAGTTGTTATCCTCTGCTGTAAATTAGATCTCTTTCTGGTTCCCTCTACATGTCAGCTAGATGTGAGTACTAAGAAAGCAAAACCCAAAATAAAACAAGTTGTCTTTTGCGCAGGGACTCTGAGCATTCTGCCTACAAAACAAATCCCCGCAAAAGATCTAAAATAGAATATAAAAAAAACTAATTGCTTCCAAAGAAAAAAGATGAGTGTGAGATCCACCAGATTTGTTTAAGAGAAAGCCTCTCGTAAACGAATGACAGAATGCAGCCGACAGGCCAGCTGTTGACATTGACAGGCTCTTGATGTCACCACTGTGATTTCAGTCAATCAACCTGACACACATATCCATCCTCCTCCAAACACTGACATTATGTACATGGAGACATTCTGCTTACACATTCTGTATCAGCAACATCAGATTCCAGGCATCTCTTGTCATCGCTGCCGTGACTAGTCAACTGATCTGCCTAATGCAGCAATTCTGCTCGCAAATGCTGTATTGACAAATACAAAATTTTTCTCTTCTTTTCTTTTGGTCTTATTGTTGTTTTATTTGTTCTCCTATGATTCCATGTGTGTTGTGTTGCAGTGGATATTGGCTCAAAAAGAGAAATCGGAGAGCCGAGTTCAAATTCTGTTAAATTTGTTCCATTCATTTATGTGCAAATACCCTTGAGACAGGTATTAATCCATCACATCTCCCTTCAGCTATGAGTTAATAGCAGGGCAGATTGTATGCCCTAGCCTTGGTTGGCAACCAGTCTTTGGCAGAAAGTAATAGCAACCTACTGTGAGAAAATTTTATGCCCAGTCACTCATATCTCTTTCGAGACATGATCGCCCAACCATGTATCACGTACGGAACGTAACTGACCTGATGCAATCATATGTATGCTTATGACAAAATTAAGATATATAAAAGACAGGGAATTGTGGAGAATCATAACCAACCACATCCTGAAGGGACATTGATTATAAAAGATTACTTTTTCAAAATTACTTTTTAAGTGGAGGGTTTTATCACAAAAAAATTGGCCACAAATATAAAGGGTAATTTTGAATATTCACATTATTTACATTGTTTAGACTGTTATTCTCATCTTTATTGCCATTTTCACAGTGTTTCAGTTGTTGTACACTATGACCTTCTTCAGGTGATTGAAATTTTTAATTAAATCCTTTATTTTCAACACTAGATATTGTTCTAGTTCTATGAGTCATGCCACCCATGGATGTTTTAGTTATTTCCTGCCATCTCTCTAAATTTTTGTTTACCACTGCTGTAGTAACAACTCTTTGAGTCAATTAATGGTTCTAACCAACCCATTTATTCAATGGACCTGAAGAGGGTCGGAGAGTACAACAACTGAAACATCATGAATATGGCAATACAAATGAGAACAACAGTCCGAACAATGTATATCAGGTAATTTTGACTTATGCCAAAATTAAGTTTATAGTTAACTGATAATTCTTTTTCTGAAAAAAGCACTTAAAAATATGAGGAATACCATTTTGAAAGCACCTTCTTTAAAATAGTCTTCTTTTTTGCTGAATCTTTCTTTTAATTTGAATTATTTGTCTCTTTGAAATGATGAATGATAAGTAACTTTCAGAAAGTTCTCATGTTCCATCAAAAGTAATTTGTTGACAAGAGCAGATATCTTCACCACAATAGAAAAAAAGATACTGCCTGAAGGCATTAAGCTTCTCATATAGCTTCTCTTTGCCTGGAAAAGGGGTGGAGCTAAAGTTAACAAAACAGTTAAACAGCTCCCTATTTGGGCAAGTCTTTGAAAAATTAGAATTTATTTCAACCTCTTCTTTCTTTTTCTTTTCATTTCTTTCTTCTTCTCATAAAACAGAAGTTTTTATTTAGATAACATAAATTGGCCAGGAGATTCTTTGCTTTTTGTTTTTGTTTTTTTAATCAAGAATTTCTTGAAGACAAAATTTACATTTAAAAATACATGTAAATAAAGATGAATGCCAATAAGCAACCATATGAAGGTCATTAATTAATTGATTCTTTCATATGACAGATTATCCTATGTTCTTCTCTGCTTAGTATTTTTACTTCATTACACAGAAGTTACTTACAACACTTTTCTTCTAATCATACCTAAAGAGCCATGGTGCAATAACCTAGGGATTAAACTCACAATTACTGACACTAAACTCACAAACAGTGGGTTGGGTAGTATAGACTTATTTCAGTTAAAGCATAGTAACCAATAACTGAGCAGTACTAAATAAGAACAAGATGAAATATCCCTAGACCTAATCAGTAGAAAAAGATCAATCTACCCCACCCTCACTCAAGATTAAATAAAGGGCTCAGTTTGAAATTTCCTGAAGATTACTTTGTTTAACAGATCCTTAAAGAAAGCCAGAGGGCACAACTGTCAAACTTTGTAATGGTAACAGCAAATATGAAGACATTAGTCCAAATTTAAATAATGTAAATAATGTTAACTCTTCATCCCAGAAATTCAGACAGATGTTATTTCTTCTTCTATATGCAATCTTCTCTAAAACTCTATCATGGCTCACATGTTCTGTCCATGGTATTCTCAGTATCCTTCTGTAGAACAACATTTCTGTTGCTTCAAGTCTCTTCTTCATACAGATAATAGATAATAAACAAAAAGAAATGTGAAGAATTAGGATCAATACTGCTGCCATTTATGGTCAGGTGCCCCTGCCATTCTCCTCAGTGTTCTTGACAAGCTCCAAAGGAGAGTCTGTAATGTGATAGGTACTGATCTGGCGACTTGACTGCAGCCACTTTCCCATCGTCGAAATGTGGCCTCCCTCTGTCTCTTCTATAAATACTTTCATGGCTTCTGCTCGGATGAGCTTAAGTCACTGATGCCTCCTCAACAGGTGTTTACCCGTGCAACCAGACTGGCAACTGGGTCCCACCCATTCACAGTCAGGTTAGCCAAATGCAGACGACAATTCTACTCCTGTAGCTTCCTCTCTCGCACTTCCCGCCTGTGGAACTCACTCCCGTATTCTTGCTTTCCTGACGGCTACAACCTCCAGAAATTTAAATGCAAAGTTAATACTCATCTACTAACCACTGGACTCTAGCTCTCTCCCCTCCCCTGTATAACCTTCACTTTCTCTCCACCTATGTATCTGTCATTGCACCTGCTTTCTCAGCTTTCTATTGTTCCTTTCTAACTAGCTTGTACTCCTCACTCTTTTCTAATTAATCTTTTTACATTTATGTAACCCCCTGCACATCAGTGGCGTTTCTGCCTTGCTCGGGGTGAAATGATTAAAAAAAAAACAAAAACTTATGTCCTGAAGAAACACAGCATTTAAAAATTTATTATAGTAAATATTTTACTGATTTTTACAAGTGCCTACTGTTTATAAAAAATGCCTTGATGGTGTCACTCATATCATACCAGCAGGGATAGCCTCCAGCTCACAGAAATAAAAACATACAAAGAAATAACACTAAAAGCATGTTTAATTGTAAATTAAAATCATATGATTTTATTTATTTTTGTAGACTGGTCTATATGTATATTTAGTTATATGCATTTGAATGTTTTATATAATAGAGGAAGAAAGTTACCTTGTCTTATGACAAGCAAGGTGTTGAGGAGAGGAAATGGATGTCTTGACCCTTTGAGGATACATTGCTAAGAGAGTGAGTTTTGTGTTTTTGGGTGCAAAGAATCCATTTTTCAGGCAGGAAATTTTCCATTGATTGCTGGAGGAATTTTTATTATTTCAGTTTTATTTATTTTGTTTCACCTTCATGCTGCAAAAAACAGTGACTCAAAAAGGACTGTTATTTCCTTGACACCACTATTACTTTGTGTATTCTTCACTCCCTTGTCAATGTTTATTTAAAAGATTAAAAAATATGTGAACCAAGTGCAATGTGATATTTTTTATTTACTTTGTATAAACATTTATTATTTACCATTTTATCAAGAAAAAATTTGAAAATAAATCTTTTTATTCAAAAATTTATAAAAAATATTACAAAATTATCAAAATATGTAAACCAACTACAATGCAATATTTATGCTTCATTATCTTATAAATAACTTTGAAATAAAGTTTTTTTATTAATAATTTTTTAAAATTGTCAATTATAGCTATAAAAATGAAAATTTGTACAAACATATGATGTTATCTCTTTTGCTTTTTTAAAACAATAAGCGTTGCTGATGGAGTAAAATGTGTATACAGTAATATAGCACTGTCAAGGCAATCAGTCAGTTAAGTGCCATACGTGATACACGCTTGGGCGATCATGTCTCGAAAGAGACATGACTGACTGGGCAGAAGATTATCCTGCAGTAGGTTGCCATTGCTTTCTGCGGTAGACTGGTTGCCAACCAAGTTCTATAGAACCCAATCTGTCCTGCTATTTAACCCATAACTGGAAGGAAGAGACGGATTAATAACTTTACCAAGGGTATTTGCGCGTAAGTGAATACAATGGATTTGACTGTAATTCAAACTTGGCTCCCCAGTTTCTCGTTCCGAGCCGATATCCACTGTACTACAACGCACATCCCTAAACTGTCCATTTGAAGTCATTATGTAAATGACATAAATCTCAATAACCTGAATTTGCTTTGAACAATTTTTGTTAAAGTTTAAACAATTAGTTTAGACACCAAAAAAAAAAAAACTTGAGTTAAATTTTTAGGATTCAACTGAAATTTGAACTCAGCTACCCGGTTTCTCATTCCAAGCCAATATCCACTGTACCACAACGCACATCAAGGCAATAACTGTCCCTTTGAAACACAATTTCTTTGAAGGTACAAAGGTTGAATATTGCCAGAATTCCATATAATTTCATACCCATTTTTACTTGCCTTCTAGATTTCTGAGGACAATGATGGTTTTTGCTTGCTTTGTACAGACTGTTTCATAAATAACGTCCAAGGTCATATCTGGCAGAGAAGCATCAAACAAGCCAACCACAGCATGAAAGAGATCCTGGTTTGAAATCTGAAATAAAGGAAAAAAATTATAAGTACTCTTTTTTATTTATGCTGTAATCATTTATGAATCACTAACAAATATTCATTATACGTTGCACCTTTGCATAGCCATCTATTCTTGTCTTTACACATTTGCCTTCCGTTTAAAAAAACATTCTGTAGAAAACTGCAAAAGATACTTTGGGTTCTTTAGAAAGACAAAAATAAATGCTATTGGAGAATAGAAAGATGGAAGAAAGTAGGGGAATAAAAGTGTTCAATAAAGTTAATGTAAAAAATTTAGAAAAAACTTTCTTTTTAATAAACTGAATGAATGTTTCTGGCCAAACATATTTGTGCTTCTTGTCAGTTGAAACCAGTTTGTCAGGATTGCAACTGTTCTCATTTTTAAATCTATCTTTTCCTAATTATTTACAACTTACATTCTGTACATCACAAAACTCAATGCTGTTTAAAAAATGATCAAACTGAATCATTTAAGTAGACCATCTGGGTGTTATAATGGATTCTTCAAAACATTTCTCATGAAAATAGGATCATTTTATAGTGCCTACCTCCTCTCCAGGAGTCTCTTCCACTAAGTAGTGGTAAATCAGATACTTACTAGAGTGCTACCAGGAACCAACAATGTGTTCACTTTTGCACAAATATCCACGAGAAAGGTACGAATCCATCTCTTCCACCAGTGAAGAGTTAATAGCAGAGCAGACTGTGTTTTCTAGCCTTGGTTGGCAACTAGTCTAGGAATAAGAAAACACTGATGTCAATGAATACTGAATATTACCATTGCCAGCTAATATTACCATTGCCATATTTTATCCAGATTTTTAAACATCTATCAGTGTAACCCTGAGATCTGAAGGCATATTGGCATGACCAAAGACACATTCCAAAAGCTGAGTAGAGTACTGGGAGACAGAAAAATTTTGTTGAAAACAAACAAAAGAGTACTGAAATGTTATGTGATATCTGTCCTCCTATATGGCAGTAAGTTCTGGACAATTTCCTCAAAGATGAAGGAAAGACTTGAAGCAACTGAAATGTGGTTTTACAGAAGGATACTGAGGATACCAGAGATCAAACATGTGAGCAACGACAAGGTTTTGAAGAGAATGGATATGAAAAGGAAACATACTTAACATCAGAAAGAGACAGCTGAAGTTTCTGGGACACGTAATGAGGAAGGAGAGCCTGGAGAATCTGATACTCACAGGGTGGATAGAGGGAAAGAGAGACAAGGAAAAATAGTGCATGAAATACTTGATGGGTTTAAGCAAAAGAATGGCAGAGCAGGGTTTGGGCAAAATACCAAAACAAGAAGTATTACAAGCTACAAGGGACAGAAAGATGAGGAGGGCCATGATCACCGACATCCTGAAAGGACATATCACATAAAAGAAGAAGATATAAGTGGTTCTCAACCTTTAAAAATGCTGATGTAAATCATGAGTGGATATAGATGTTGGTTAGTTCCTGTAACTTGACCCAAAGAATTGTAAGTTCAATACCAGGTAGTGGTGAACAAGTAACGTACAGGGTTAGAGGGAGATAACTCATGACTTCCAGAAGAGGCACTAGGCAAGGAATGGAGTTCATATACCCCAGTGATTTTAATAAAGGGTTCGGTTTGATATTCCTAGTACCTGAAGAAGGTTGGAGTGTACAATAGCTGAAATGTGGTACAAATGGCAACAAAAATGAGGACAATAGTCCGAATTATGTAAATACTGTAATATCATATCAACCAGTTTAGGAGACTAGAAACTCAGTGCTTTTATTAAGACACTATCTCTAGAAAGATTACCTAAGGTTAAAGAGTTCAGCCTACACTATTCTACAAAGAGTAGATGTAGATGTTTTTATATCAGAGATATCCTTCTCTTAGATAAGTTGCTATCCCAAGCTAAAGACTCTTACCCAGCCTAACTTTTTCTTTATCTCTTAAATGATCCCAGTTTGGGGTTAATTATTTGCCTACAGCTGGGACTCTAACAGGTGGTACCAACCCAGGTCAGGGTTGTGAATCTGGAACAACAAAAATTAAGAGGTGATTCCATGTTCCTTTAAACCTCCAATCTCCAGCATATATGTATACATATATACATGAATATAGATATGTATAATTCATTTGTTTGAACATTATTTTTAATTGATACTCGTATCTGAATAGATGTTCTGTTTTTAATCAAACAGTATATTTATATATTTATTTCTACTAGCCTGACTATTTATGATAAATTTTGTCTGAAAATGTGTGTCATTTGGCAGGTTTTTGAATCTGCAACCCCTATCAACACAGGGGAAGCCACCAATTTATCTGATACATCTTAGACTGCTAGATTCCGAATGATTCCACAGTCTAATTGAAGTCAAATAAAGCCTTCTATAACACAATTTTCAATACACCATAAATAACTATATCTGTTCTGAAATGTATTGTAATGTCAACAAATGTAAACATAGAATGTTATGGAAAGTCTTGAAGACTGTGGAATCATTCATGGTTGAGCAGTCTAAGACAAACCAGCTCAACTGGTGGCTTTCCCTACATTGATAGGAGTCACAGGTTCAAATACTGCCAAATGATACACATTTTTGTAACAAAATTTATTGTAAATAATCAGCCTGGTAGAAATAAATATATAAATATACTGTTTGACTAAAAACAGAATATCTATTCAAATATGAGTGTCAATTAGAAATAATGTTCAACCAAATAAATTAAATATGTCAATAGTTAAAATCATTTCGTTAATCTTCAGGACTTTCCATAAGATATATTTTTCATTCAGTCATGAATTAGAACAATCTAACTACTGGCATATGTGTACATAGTATATCAGACGCTAAAAGTCTGCCTCCTTCTACTGAGCACCCATAGCTCAGAGGTAGAATCGTCGACTGATGCCAATTCAGTTGGTTTCAATCCTGGGTAAAAGCAATCAGATGTCTAACCGTACTGATGAGCTGTGATACAGTGAAACAGATATGTCTGTGGATGACAATATATATATATATATATATATATATATATATATATATATATATATATTCTTTATTTGTAAATGAGTTATTATAAAACCTAGGTTTCTACCATGTGGTGTCTTTAGGCGATTTGCAATAACTGATTTTACTGGGTTTTTTTTAAGAACACTCATGTAACAGAGATGTTTTGAACACTCATGGAACGAAGATTTTGGAATGAGTAATTTTTAAAATTAGAAGAAATTATAATGTTTTCATCCATGGTTGTATGACCCTAACAGGTATTTTATGGTATGGTTACACTTAGTCATAATTTCTGTTCTTTTATTCAGTAAGTCATTTTTTGGGGGAAAATAACATGATAGCTAACTTTTCTTCCTAGCACAGTCTACATATTTTGCCACCATTGTAAGGTTGGCTGTTTTCACTATACTCCACAATACAACTTTTTAATACAATATATATATATATTTCTTTTAATTTTTATGACTATTTTCTTATATATAATCATTTCACCCTTAGGAAAGCAGGACTGCAACTTGTGCACAGGTGGTTACAGTGAGAGAGAAGGAAAAAAAAAGGACAAGCTACAGGGATGTTGAAGAAAGGATAAGAGAAAAGAAAAAGATTGGAATCAAGGAGATAGAAGATGGCAATTGATGTTGCATTTAAACATTTGGACAATGTAGCTATCAGTGAAACAAGTATATGGAAGGGAGTTTCCACAGGCAAGAAGTGTGAGAAAAGAAACTGTTACAGTAAAAGTGATGGTCACAGTTGAATTATATAAAAATAAAGTATAAGTAAAAAATAATACAATAAACTTTGTTTTTTGCATGTTTCTTTTTTTCAAAGGAAAAAATTAAAAAATTTATATCATAAAAAATATAAATTATATAAAAGTTTATAAAAAAGTAAATATAAAATAATAAGGATACAATAGACTTAGGTTTGTGTATAGCACTTTTTTTCTAAGAGAAGTGTTCAAAAAATAATTATAAAAAGAAAGCCATATGTTTAGTAAAACTAAGAAGGATTGAATAAAATTTGATGTGTAAAATTTTGTAGATGTATGGCTCAGAACTGATGTTGTGGATGAACTGCTAAAATAAAGTTTGGCAGTTTATTAAAAAGTTACATAAAGTAACGAGCATAAAGATCAGAACAATGTTAAGAAAAAGTCTAAATATGAAAGAACTTTTTATTTTAAAGCTTCATAAAACATTTTATTAAGGAAAAATAAGGATATAAACCTAAATTATATAATTCCAAAATATAAAGCTCAATAAACTTATTTTGATAAAGTTATAAGAATAATTAATAACATTAAAAAAAAATAGATGATCCAAAACATCAGAACATTTAAAAAAATCATACTATTATAATGGATACATCATATCCAAATGAAAATAGCATTCATAATTCATTAGTATTTGATGTGAAAAACCTTTACTTTCAATAACAGCTTGACATCTTTTGTTACATGAGTGAATTAATGTATTGTATTCATTAACGGACATTTTCTCCCATTCTCCTTTCAAATTAGTCCATAGTTCTTCAACGTCTGTTGGATTATTTTCCTTAGCTCTTTCATTTAGCAACTTCCAAACATTCTCAATAGGATTCATGTCTTGACTTTGAGCAGGCCACTCCATAACAATAACATCCTCTTCAGAAAGAAATGTCTTAACAGACTTTGCTGTGTGACATGGCGTGTTATCTTGCATAAATACAGCTGGTTGATTAATTGCAGTTTTCAAATTAGGTATAACATTTTTTTTCAATATCTCTTTGTATATAGTTGTATTAATTTTACTGTGTAGCCTAACAAGACCAGCTGAAATCATGCCAAACGCCATCACACTTCCTCCTCCAAATTTAACGCTGCTTTTAGTGCACTGAGGCAAATATTGTTCCTTAGGACTGTGTCGAACGAACCTTCTCCCATCACAACCAAACAGGTTAAACTTTGACTCATCACTGAAATGAGCACAATCTCACTGTTCTTCTGTCCATATGATGTGTTCAGTGGCAAATTTCAATCGGCTCATTTGATTCTTTTTAGAAACGTAAGGCTTCGTAGAGGCTACTCAACTGTTCAGATTTATTTCATTAAGTCTTCAGGAAATAGTATGCCTTGATATTTTAATGCCGAGGTTAGCATTAGCTCTTTTAGAGATAGCAGTTGATGTCACAAATTGATCCTTTTTAATTCTTTACCAATCCATCTGTCTTCCCTTGCAGTCGTTTTCCTAGGTCTGCAAGTGGTTTCTTGGCTTCACATGACCCAGTTTCCTCAAGTTTTCTTAAAATACTATGAATAACACTCTTAGATTTCCCCACACTCTTTGAAATATCCCCAATCAAGAGTTTATCTTCATTACGTAACTTGACTATCAGTTTTGTAAGTTCCAATGACGTCACAAATTTTTTTGCCATGTTTACAATGCAAGAGCCGGTAAAGAGCCGGTGTAATTTAGTAAAATACCCGATTTTATATTCTTACCCTAAAAATATTTTCAATAATGCAAAATAATTATTAAATTTTATGGATTTATTTAATTGTTCTGATGTTTTGGATCATCTATATTTTTTTAATGTTATATAATTATTCTTATAACTTCATCAAAATAAGTTTATTGAACTTTATATTTTGTAATTATATAATTTAGCTTTATATGCTTTTTTTCCTTAATAAAATGTTCTTTGAAGCTTTAAAATAAAAAGTTCTTTCATATTTAGACTTTTTCTTAACATCGTGCTGATCTTTATGCTCGCTACTATACATAAAACTTGGTTATAAATTTATAAAAAAGTCTTCTGGCTTGAAAACCTGTCAAAATATAGTTTGTAAAACAGCATGGTTTAAAAAGATATGTTTTGGGAGTTTTAGCTAATGGAGAATGTAGCTTATGTCTCATAAATTTCAAAACTTGGATTGAATCTAGAGAAGGTTTGTAGCTAGTTAAGGAGTCAAGTTGGTCTAATAACCAGAAAGTCAAATGACACTAGGCTGTTTCTGAAATTGCAAAGTTGATAATGACAACCACAATGATGAAAGGGAAGAAACGAAAAAGTATCAGAATGAGAAAAAAAATTGCCGAGAAAAAAGAAGTACAAAAAAGAAGTAGAAAAAAACAGAAAAAAAAGAAGCAGAAAGATAACTGATAAAATATTCACAAAATTAGACATATAAACCCTGATTTTTAACTTTTATTAAAATACAAGATTTATTCCAATTTTTAATTTCAGTTTAAAGATTAAAATATTGCCTAAATTAACCAACGATGTTTGTGAATTTGCCATCCTTCTCAAAGATTTTCAACAGTTGACTAAATGGAAATGTTTGTTGAAAATTCCTTTTTTTTATGAGCCTAACAAACTGAAATTTTAGAACTTGTTTTATCTTGCCTAAGTGTAAAGCTTACAAAGGAAAGTTTTATATATGCTTGTTTTGCAAATTTTGTATTCTTTGTAATTATTATGTTTTATGGGCTTTAATAAATATAAATTTCTTTCAAATTTCACATCAGAGTATAAATCTTGCTTTTTTGTTTGCACCATTCATAATGATCAAGAAAAGAAATGTAACATTCTCTCTTTTCTTCAAAACACCTTTTAGAATGAACAAGGTTTTGAAAAATATAACAAATATATTTTTTATGCAGAAATTTCTACAGCAAAATTTAAAATTTTGTCTTGATACAGTGTTTGTGTGCTTGAAATATATTCATATGTATGCTAAGATAAAAAGCAAATAGGAACATGTTTTACTTTTATTAAAACTTCATCACAAATTGAGAAATAACAGGCAAACATGCTAGATTGTTAAATGTTTCCTATTCTGTCAGATTACAATTCATATTTGATCTGTAATTCATTTATGTGCATATAAAAGTTTTTTAAAAAAAATGGAAAAGCAATTTTTGTGAAGGGGAGAGAATAAAATGTGATAAAAGAAAAGAAAAGTTACTTATCTTTTTTGAAGAAAACTAAAAATCCTTTGAGGTGATTCACGTGAATGTGCAGTAGTAAACATCTTGAAATAGCAAGAAAGAGATCTCTCGCTTTCCTTCTATTGAAATGAAATGTATATTTTGCATATATTTTGCATCTACAGAGTTGTAAACACCTAATGTGGTGCTTAAAAATAATTTTCATTTCTGTGTTTGTTAAAATGTATAAAATTTATATAACTTAACTATTACAGATGTTAAGAAAATTAAACTGTGCAACATGATAATTTGACACATTTTAAATGATGCGTGAATTTTATCTTTTTCTGAGAATTATAAGTTGACTAAATTCTACTTTAAGTTGGTCTCCTCTTAATATGGAATATTATATCTCATTCTTCTTCTTGTACGTGCATCAGGATGTTGGCGCTCATGGTTCTCCCCAATTTCTTATACTTTGTAGCTATTAATAACTTTTGTCTTTTTGCCATCTCTTCCCAAACCATGCTCTACCATCCATTCACATGATCATTTGACACATGTTTTTAATGATGTGTAAAATTTTATTGTTTTATGCAAATAATAAGCTGACTCAATTCTACTTTAAATGTATTTCTTTCTAACTGGAAAATCACGTTAATAATATTTAATAAAAATATGTTTATTTTCTTTGAAGTTAGTAAACTTATAAGATACAATTTATTGGTAAAGTCTGTTATAATTTAAGAGTATAATTTTTTATTTTTATGAAAGTTTAATTTATATAGATTATCCATGATACATTTGTAATAATACAAGATAAATGCAAAGAATCTGTACAGTACTGAGCTGTACAGTTGTAATAAGGCAAAATTAGAAAAAAAAATGATTAAAAGAAAGTAAATTATGAGGAAGGGAAAAATAATGTCAAAAAAATCAGTAGTGAGAAAAATGAAAGAATTGAAGAAATAAAATAAAGGAAGGAAGGAAGGAAGGAAGGAAGGAAGGAAGGAAGGAAGGAAGGGGAAAGAACAAAGAAGAGAAAAGAAAAAAGAAGGAAGAAAGGAAGGAGAAAGAAAAAAGGGAGGAAGAGGAAAGAAAAAAAGGAAAGAAGGGGAAAGAAAATAGAAAGGAAGAAGAAAATAAAAAGTAAACATAAAAAAAATGAAACCTAAATGTAAGGAAACAAAGGCAGAATAAATTGTGACAAAAATAATTTTATAAAATGTTATTAAATAAAAAATGCAAGAAAAAATGTGATTATGAATTTCTAAAGACATGAAAGTAAGAAAAAGAAAGAACAAGATGAAACAGAGAAAGGGAGGGTATTTGCCTTCAGGAGAATAAGAATACGAGAAAAAAAATGCTGCATTAAATCTGAAAATCCTTAGAGTTGCAAATGCAGGTGAGTTGATAACTTGTGGGTGTGTATAAAACTGGTTAATCAATAACTTGCCCCAAACATTATCGACTATGAATGCAAGATAATAAATAATGTAAATGTCAATGATGATGATGGAAATGATAATCATGATGGTATTGGCAATGATGATGATGATGACAACAATGACAATGATGATGATGATGATGATGAGTTACACCCAATATTGTGGCTTCAATGTCCATAAAAATCCTAGCAAGCTCTAACATTGAAACTCTTCCTCAAATCTAGTTCACATCATTCAGGATTTTTTTTTTGCCAATTATAACTTAGGAAAGCACTCTCTTGAATAGGTTTTATAAGAATAAAATTAAAATAGCAATTATAACAAGAATTTTTTTTTTTTACAAATGGCTACAAAATGATGGTTTGAGTAGTTGCAATGAAAAAGCAACAGAAAATCAGTTAAAAGAAATACTTGTCAGACATTAATAATGGTTTGTAATTCTTCCTCTTGTAATAAAAAAACAATAATTTAACTACCATATTTACCTTCACATAAGACACATTTTTATTTTTATTTTTAAATGTACTAAAAACCTGTCCTGCACCTAATACAGTCATATTACGGATGGGAGACTACCAAGATTTCTTTTCTGATTTGGCAAATTTGATTTAGGTTCTTTTGACAGTTACAGTTGCAATTTAGGATTTCATACTTTATTCCAGTTTACTGTTATAATATTGTATTTGTGTGCACAAAATCATGTTTTCCCCTACAAAACCACTTTAAAATATATTCCAATAAATATATGATGAAACATACTAAACTTTCTTTTTACACAAAATTTCCTTGTAAAATAAGGAAGACCTCTTATATGTGAGTGCTTGTTATGCAAAGGCAAATATGGTAGTTTATGTAAAAAGAAGGCATCAAATACAAAAAATAAAGAAGACGTTTATACAGTTAAATTTGATCAGCAACTGTTCTAATATCTCATATGTGACACAAGAGATGTTCTAATATCTCATGTGTCGAACAATAGAGCAGATGTTCTAATATCTCATATGTCAAACAGAACAGTGTTCTATCTCATATGTCAAACAACGGAACAGATGTTCTAATATTTCAGATATCAAACAACAGATGTTCTAATATCTCAGATGTCAAACAACAGAACAGATGTTCTAATATCTGAAAAGGAAATTGTATAACTACCCTAAAAAGGAAGTCATTCTAAGACGAAAAAAAATACAGGGTGTGATGGATAAATTATCATCTAAATTATGCAGGAATGAAAATAACACTGACATCTAATTTTAACAGATATATTTATCAAAATTACACAAAAATATTTTGAAATACTAAAGAGTAAATTTATTCAATAAAATCACCATAGGCTTCAACCATTGCCTCAATATGACTTCAGAATCTTCTGCAGCTTGTTGGTGAATGCTGCCATAATTCTTGCCTCAGATTCATGTTTGGGGTCACAAGGAGTTTTGTTGGTCTCTTAGTCAACTGCATCCCATATACAATAATCAAGTGGAGTTGCAGTCTGGAGAGTTAAGTGGCCAGATGTAAGAGATGATGTGGTTGATAGCTATACTAGGTTCTTCTGCTTGTGTGCCATGGTGCAGAGTCCTGTTGCTACACATAGGGTCTTCCAACAGCCACCCTTTTGACCCAGGGCAACACTACTTCCTTAATGCTTTTGATGTAGGTCACCATGTTGAATTTGAGGCTCTCATCAAAAGATTTGAGAGTTCTTTTCTTATCAGAATGATCAGAGTGAGTTTTACGAGCTGCCATATCTTTGTAATCATCATTAGACTCCGCCAACTCATTTTGAATCCTAAGATTGACACCCAAACATTTTGAAATGTTCATATTGGATCTTTTTTGTGCAAGGGACAATCAGTATGGCATGCAAATTTGCAAATTTCTGGTGGAGGTAATTGCATCATAGGGCTCTTTTTTTCACAGATAATGACCAACTGACTCTACTATACTGTGCCATTGACAAAAAAAAACATACATGTGCAAAATAAAAAATATAAAATGGCGACAATTTACCTATCGCACCCTGTACTTGTAAAACAAATTAATAGAGATGTTTACCTGATTCTTCGGTTTCTATGTGCCATGTCCCCTCAGCATGGAGATGATAATGGTTCTCCAAAATTTTCTGTCCTTTGTAGCTCTTAGTAAATTTTGTCTTTTTGCTATCTCTCCTAAACCCTTTTCTGCTTTGGTTTGGTTAATTTTGTTTTACAGCATATCAAACTCAATGGGTTATTTAATGCCAACAAGATTTTTACAATAGATTCATATGAATAGAATATATATTCTTTGTAAAAAAATCAGTTTGTAAATCAGGTTTCATTGATGTATTTTGTAAAGAGGGTTTTTGCTGAGAGTCTAGTTTTATTAATGTATTCTTTTCAGATATACAGTTTATTATTTACAGGTATTGGTTTAATTGACATTCTCATTTAGTTTATATTTTTTAGTAGAGGCCAGCTGTTTTAAGAACAGATGTCATTCACTTTTACTTTCTTAAAGAGATCAGCCATATTGTTTATAACACATCACTCAATAAATCCTGGGCCTAACTAATAAAACAACAACTTTTAGGCAAAACTTGACATCAGCATATTCTTCTAGGTTGTTTCCAATGCTTCTCTAACAATTCAATTCCTTTTTTGGAGAAGGATTTGTCTTTGGCCTCAAAATATACCTCAGTCTCCAATATCACTTGTTCATTGGAGCCAAATCTCTTTCCTTGGAACATTCTTTTTAGGTCTGCAAACAGCCAGTAGCTGCTGAGGGTCTGATCTTGAGAATAGTGTGGATGCAGAAGCAATTTAAAGTGCAATTCATGTAGTTTTTTCATCGTTGTGATCAACTTGTGACACAGTGTGTTGTCTTGGTGAAAGCTCACTTTTTCTTCTTCATTTGTGGCTGTTTTTTCACAATTTCTTTCTTCAAATGCACCAATAATGCTATATAATATTTGCTATTGATGGTTCTTTCTTTCTCAAGGTAATCACTGAACAAAATACCTTGTGCATCCCAAAATAAGGAGGCCAAAACCTTGCCTGCTTATGTTTGCATCTTTGGTTGCTTTGGACAGCTTTCAGCTGCTGCTGTCCACTCAGCTGACTGACTGCAAAAACTCCTTCTTCTTGTGTTAAAACAGTTGCAAACAATGCTCTGAATTGTCGATGCATAGTTGTTTTTGATTGACTGTGAGCAAACATGGCACCCACTTTGAACACAACTTTCTTATTGACAAATATTCATGCAAAATGGTGAATATACTACCTTCTGATATCTCTCACAACTTTAATTTATGATCATCCAAAATGAGTTTGTGGATTTTTTGGTGTTTTTTGAGACAACTGCTGATTTTGGGTGACCTGAGTGCTCAGCATATGACCACGTTTAAAGTCAGCATACCACTTCTTAACTGACAGAACAGAGTTTGAATAACACTCATCAAGCCATTGTTTTGCTTGAACAATATTTTTTCCCATCAGAAAGCAATGCATTATCAACACATGAAATTCAGATTTTTCCATTGTTTTAAAAATTTGCAACAGAAAATTCACTTAACTGTAACTTGTAAACTAATAATCCTTTTGGGTCCAAATGTTGTCACATGCCAGTTTGGTTTGTTTCATTTTATGGCATATCAACCTCAATGAATTATAAAATTTTAAAGAGATTTTTACAATAGATTCATATGAATAATATATATATTCTTTGTAAGAAATCAGTTTATAGATTAGGCTTCATTGATGTATTTTTGTAAAAAGGGTTTTGTTGAGAGCCAGATGTATTGCTGGTGTTTTTTTTTTAAAAATACATTGCTGGCAAAATTTTTTTACTTCAAAACTTTATTTCTGGTAATATTTTTTCCTTCAAAAATATATTATTGGCAATATTTTTCTTTCTTCAAAAATGTATTGCTGTTAATATTTATTACTGGAATTTTTACTATAAAAGTTTATTTTTATACTTTAATGCTAAATATTTTTTTTCAAAGGATTAATTTATTAACATGAAGGATTCTCTCAGATCTATTGCCAATCAAAGCTAGAGAGCCAAGCCTGACCTGTCATTTAACCTATAAATGGGAGTAGAAAAGATGGATTCATATAATTCCAAGAGTATTTGTGCAAAAGTGAATGCAATAGTCAAGGCTGGAATTTGAACTTGGTATGCCAACACCACTTTCTGCCCTAGCAACTACTACACTATGAGCACTTCTAGAGAGAGAGAGAGAGATAGAGAGAGAGAGCAAGAAAGAAAGCGTAAGCAAGAGTGTGTGAGAGAGAGAGAGAGTGAGAGAAAGAAAGAGCGGGAAAGAGTGGGAGAGAGAGAGAGAGTCAGTAATCAATAGTAGTAGTTATTGACCTTCTATACTTTAGTAACTTGGTAAGACATTTTTTAAAACCTTACTATTTATGAGGAGAGACTTTGTGTTTCAATGTATCATTAAAGAGAATTTCTTTTTAATTGTTTTCTATTATGAGACCCCATTTTTCCAGCATAGAACAGAATTAATCTCTTATTTCTGGAGTCACATTTCCATTTCATCATAACAGTCATATTATCTGTATTATTACTGCCTGTTTCCAGAGTTGCATGACTGCCTATGTTCATACAGTGAAGTAAGCAAAACATCCTTTTTAGGAAACATATTTTCAACCATAGCATTAATACATATCTGCCTTAGGGAAAGTTTCTACATGAATACAGACATATTGACCATAATGCATAATCTTTCTTGTTTAAGAACAAGATGGCTGCTTTTAGTGATAAACATGAGTCAGCCATATTTTTCTTGCAAGTGAAACAAGCAATGTCTTTTCCAGAAAAAGAAAAACCTTATTGACTTTCCATTTTAAGACTTCACTAAATGAACCTCCTTCCTAAAAGAGAAATATAGCTTTTAAAGATAATGGTTTTACAAGATATAAAGACATCAGAGTTATGCTAGCCATACAAAATCTTGTTGATTGTTGGAAATAATTTTAGCTTCTCCACAAATTTACTTATTAATAATTATTAAATAATTAATAATAATTTTCATGAAGAGAATAACAACCATTTGAAATATGCAAATGGTAACAACAATGTTTCTTTATAACTGTTTCCTTATAAGGAAAGATGCCATTGTTTTCTTTTCTTATTGCAAACATGGTAACAATAATGGTAATATTAACCGCTTCCTTATAAGGAAAGATGCCATTGTTTTCCTTTGTCATTACAATTATGGTAACGGTAATGGTAATATTAACCATTTCCTTATAGGGAAAGATGACTTTATTTTTCTTTCTCATCACAAACATGGTGATGGTAATGGAAGTATCAACTGTTTCCTTATAAAGTAAGATGCCTTTGTTTTCTTTTCTTGTCACAAATGTAGTAACTATAATGGTAATATTAACCATTTCGTCATAAGAAAAGATGCCTTTGTTTTCCTTTCTTATTACAAATGTGATAATGGCAATGGTAATGGTAATATTAACTGTTTCCTTATAAGGAAAGATGTCTGTATTTTTTCTTATCAGAAATAAGGTAATGGTAATGGTAATATTAACTGTTTCCTTATAAGGAAAGATGTCTGTATTTTTTCTTATCAGAAATAAGGTAATGGTAATGGTAATATTAACTGTTTCTTTATGAGGAAAGATGCCTTTGTATTTCTTTCTTGTCACAAATATGGTAATGGAAATGGTAATTAGCTGTTTCCTTATAAAGAAAGATTCCTTTGTTTTCTTTTCTTATCACAAACATAGTAATGGTAATATTTATCATTCTTTTATAAGGAAAGATGCCTTTTTTTCCCTTTGATATCAAAAACATGGTAATGGTAATATTATCTGTTTTCTTATAAGGAAACATTTGATATACATTGTCTGAGAAGCCTGTGCTACTTTCAGCTGAAATTCATGAATAGGATATTTTACAAAACAACACCTTAAACATATTAGTTGCTCACCATAACAAGACTGTCCACAATTTTGATATAAAAAATGATATACTAATTAAAGACAAAAGAGTTCATGAAGATGAAAAAGTTTAGAAAGTGCTTTAATTGCTAGAACATCCACGGTGTCCTGGTTCTTATGTTTCATCATTCTTGGCAGATCTTCTGTTATCACAATGCATGATATTTATTAACAAAAGTCATGGAAACAAAAGGAAATAGAAAAAGAGTCTAAGAAAACATATATTTTTAATTGTGAAATTTCCAGTATAGGATACAAATCTTGTATCATCCAACAATTAACTGAAATGCAAAAAGTAAAATTGCACACCTGTAAAATCAGATCAGAATGACTGAAAATATTGTGGAAAAACCAGACCAAGGTAAATTTCCCAAACTGGTATGAAAATTAATATTCTGGATTCTGATTGGATAGGAAAAACAAATTGAACTATGACCCTAGACAAATTTTCTTAACACCTAAAAAAATGGGTTTGCAGTTGTATCCAATCATGTGACTAGATTTCAGTACTTATCCACGTCTCTTGAGTGACCAAAGACAGTCCAATGGGAGCAGAGATCTGATAAGGACCTTGTCACAATGTAAGGAAGAAATTTCAAGATGTCAACACTATCATGTCTTGTTGACATACATTTATTCGTCCTCTCTTTTCAATTATTCTTTCTTTGTCTTCACTCACTTGCCATCAAAGAAACAACAACAACAAGATACTTCAATTGACTTCTAAAAACTAAACTTCGATAAGTACAATTTTCCTTTATTGCTTCACCTTCATTTTCACTTTCTTGCCGGCCATAAAAAAAGGAAAGGAACACAGACTTTATTAGTAACCTGTTAATCTTTTTACATACATACATTCTGCTTCTTACTACTATTTCTCTGGAACATTTAACTACGTACATTTTCTCTTTGAACATTTTCTTCTTACAAATTTATTATTCTGTTCAGTTAAAAAATTTCACTTATTTTACAAAATACTTTTCAAAATACTTTTATACTTTCAACCTTCTGATATTTTAAATTGTGGGGACTTCAGTTGTGTTTGGCACAAGGCCAATTTGACAAACATTACTGAGGCCCCTACACCAGCATGTCTCATTTGTGTGGATGAGTAGTCACATCAATGTAAACAAACTTAATCCAAAACTGCATCCAGCAGCAATGCCTCTGATTGGGAGGTTTTGGGGAGTGTGGAACTACCTTATAATTGCTGCTGTTCCCAGGTCCATCCTGACCCCTTTTTGAAGAAGAAAATGTTCCCAAAATATTACCAGCAAATACATTATGGAAGAAAACTGAAGGAAAAAATATTACCAGCAATGTTTTTGCTTTTTGGGAAAAAGATATTCTAGCAATGCATCTGACTGTTGACAAAATCCTCTTTACAAAAATATATCAATGAAACCTGGTCTGCAAACTGTGTTTTTTAAAATACAAAATCAGAAGATATCTTTAGTTTTCTAGAAAGAACCAACTTTTCATCAAAATCTGACTAAATCAACCTTCTCACTATAACCGAATTTTTAAAAAATAACTTAAAACTCCATGTTTTTGGCATTAAATAACCCACAGTGATTGATATGCAGTTAAACAAAACTCAAACTCAAATTCAAACTTAATCCAATGAAATCCTAAAGGACAAAATGTGTCCCATAAAAACTTTTTTCACTTTGTCATACATCTTTCCGTCAAAATTGTTGTATTAAAACAATTTCTCAGAAAAAAAGGTTTTTCAAGACCAGTTATTGCTCTTTCTTGTATTGATGGAGGCTTTCTTCCTAACCCTTTGTTTGAAGTAGTGTGGAACATCAGTATTTTCATTATATAGTTTTTATCATTATTTTTTCTTCAAATTACATGTGATATCCATTTTAGTTGTTGTTTTAATTAATGATCTGAAAAAATAAACAAATAGAATAATCCAGAATCTATAATAGGGAAAAAACACTTGAATTCCATAAATATTAAAAATTAGAAATGGGTGTAAGACAAGAATGTGTCTTTTCATTGGACTTGTCAAATCTATACAGTGAGGTAATTCTGAAAGAATTAGAAGTCCTACATGGATTCATTATTGGTAGCCACAATTTTAACAAGATACACAGATGAAATAGTGTTGATATCAGACATAATAAAGAAACTACAAGAACTTCTATAAATTTTCCTAGTGAAGGAAAGAGAGAAAAAAGAACTAAATATCTTTCAAAAAAATAGAATATATGGATGTCAGCAAAAAGAACAGTCCATCATGCAAATTTCAAATTGAAGATCCCAAAATCAAGCAAGTACAATAATTTAAATAACAAGGGACAGAAAGTACAGAAAGTATATTGGGATGACAAAAGAAGCCTTCCAAAAGCTAAGCAAAATTATAAAGAAAATTTTGTCAGAAACAAGAAAAAAAAGTACTGAACTGTTATATCAGTCCTTCTATATAGAAGTGAATGCTAGACAATCTCCTTACAGAAAAGAAGGATATTTGAAGAAATATAAATGTGGTTCTACAGAAGGATGCTGAAAACATGTCATTATTTTCTCTTTGAGTTATGTTTGCTGCTGTTGAAAATCCTCAATATATATGGTTTCTGTTACTTGGTACAATTCTTCATTTGTGATTCTATAGCACCAATCTACAAGGTTTAAAGAAGAACGATCCTTGTTAAGGTTTACTGGCTTCATCTACTAGAAGCCATATTTAGCCATTGATATGAGAAATAGGTTAAAAATATGTTATAAAATCAATCACATTTTTATTGTCCTCTCTTTTGCCTGTTCACATTTTTCTTTCCCTGTCTTAAACATTGTTTTTGTTTGATAAACATAGAAAAAATGAAAAGATATGTATATATATGTAATAGAGAATTGTATAATTGTATAACACACACACACACACACACACATTGATTGATTGATTTGTTTTCTGCCACTCATCAACTTTTGCAAGTTATTTAAAGCCAGAAGATATTTTTTAGAGTGTATCTTTTTTGGTAGGGGGAGATAATAACGATTTAGAAATACAAGTCTTACTAATTAACCCATAGCTTGAGAGAGAAGAAATGAATTTCGACCTTTCCTAAGGGTATTTGCATGTAAGTGAATTTAGTGACCCAAATGGAATTGGAATTTGGCTCCCTTATTAACAATTTCAAGTCATTATCCATTACACCACCTGCATATCCAAGCTTACAACACCTGGGATTCCCAAGTGGTTATTCACCTAGGTACTTACCAGACTCAATGTCAATTAACTTTTGTGATCATATAGGAGCCAGTGCTTCAATGACACACACAGAGACAGAATTACCATATTTTTGTTGTATTTTACCCTAAAATTTGATATCAAAATCTGTTTATTTCTGATATACAGAAGAGTATTATGTAATTTCTGCAAGACAAAAGCAAAATGAAAATATCTCACAAAACAGGATAGAGAAGTTTCTTGTTTAGATATCTTGTCAGCCGCTCCAACAAAAATAGATTTCTTGAAGGATATCTCACCAATCTCCTAAATGGTTAAACAACATTAAATAATCACAATTCATTTTTTAAAATACGTATATTTATGTTGCAAGAATCCATTTAAATGTTTTGTTAAGTTCAATCGACAAGGTATGTCTGTTTAATTTTTATTGTATTTTTCCAATTTTCCAATAAGATGTACATCCAAATCAACATTTTAGACAAATTCTCCAAAATGCATATTTTTATTCAAGTTCTTTTAGCCAACTCAGTTATGAAGACAATAAAAATTTAAACTCTGTGAATGAGTTGTGTATCAGGGAAAGCAAGGAACATCCATTTTTACAAACATGATAATTCTTAAAACAAAAAGAGAAAATCTGTATAAAGATTTGCTGTTGCATTTCATGAACCCGGAACACCACAATTTATTATCTAATAATGAGAAGTAAAACTGGACAAAGCAAAAAAGGCACTTATTCTGATGTGCATAAATACAAAGAATTTACAGATGGTGGGAGAAAGGGGTGAGTGGTATAGTGATTTTTTTCACATTTGTTGCCTTGTGGAGATCTAATTTAGTAATAATCAGTGACAGGGTTATGCGCATGTCACTCAGTAGAGCCTCAGTGGGAAATCAGGCAAATGAGTTGAGAGTGGAGTTGGAAGAGAACTTTACACTTGCCCTTATTTTCAGTAGATGTCAAAACTTCAAATTGATTAAAGAGAGGAGAGACTAAGAATTTTTTATTGTTCAGCACATACTTGCAGAGGCACCAGTAATCTCTAGAATCAAACTTGTGCAAGGATGTATATATTTAAGAAATGTGCTATCATTAACATGATGGATCGAATTGAAGATGACATTTTCTTTGATCCTAATAGTGGATCCAATGATAAAATGTCTGATTCCTTTCCAAGTGATAGGAATGAGGATGACATTCTCTTTGATCCCAATATTGCATCTAATGATCTGATCCTTTTCCAAGTTAGAGTGAAAGCAATGAGGGTTTTGTAGGTTTTGAACTAAAATAATGGCAGATCATTTTTTTTCTTATATTGATGTCTTAGACACTTTTGTATTTAAAATAGATACTAATTAAATTTTTATTGTCGATAAAATTTTTCAAATATGACTGTAGTTTTTTTCCCAAAAGTTTGTCATCAAAGTAAGGGTATGTTTTACACAATGGTATGCTTTATATTCTGAAAAATACAGTAAATTTTGTCTATGTAGTTAAAATGAATGGATATTTAATTTCAAGCATATCTATGTTATAATGATTTAGTTTTTTCTGGATGTATACATTACCATAACAGCAAAAACAGCACTTGTAGAAAGATTTTTGCTAGGATAATAACATTAAAATGCGCTAATTTGAAGAGTAAATTAATTTCAATTTAATTTTTACAATTGACCATTTACACTTTGTGGTCAATTTGTGTTTATTATGAAAATTATGAAAAATTGAAAGAATCCTATCAATATTGAAAGAAGAAAAGAAATGTAATAATTATTAATTCCTGTATAAAATAATGATAGTTGTGAAATACTTATATTTTGTAAAAAAATGTATTTTTATTACATATTTTTATACAGAAATGAAATTTAACTGTTAATTACAGAGTAGTCTCCCCTTATTTTGTTTTTATTTGTGCATAGTTATAAAAATTCTGTCAATAAGAAGAGATTTAAGTGTGTTTCAATTAACAAACCAAAATGAAAGTTTCTGTGGATAGGTTTTAATAATTCTGTGCTTGTTGTAATAATAAGGAAGCTATAATGCACAAGAAAAATTAGAAACAGAACCAAGAAAACACTGTACATTTGCATCTTCAGACAGAGTATATATATATATATATATATATACAGGCTGGGGCATAAATACTGTGACAAAAGTTTAAAACTATTTTTTATAAATATATTTAAATAAATTTACTAATTTATTTAAATTATATGATTGTTTATTATAAGATTTCTTATTTTTTAGAAGCTAAATATTTAAATTTTGTAGTAATGTCTGTTGAATTGAAGAGGAAATTCATCATAGAGCAGTGTGAGAAGGGCTTGCCTCCATCAGAAATATTCAAGTTAGGGAAAATCCTCAAATTCAACAGAATGTTGATAAAAAGGATGATTGATCGTTACCTGGAAACTTCATCGATCAAAGATAGACAACGATCAGGCTGTCCCTGCACCTCCAGAACACCTAAATTCATCAAAAATGTGAGAGAAAAAATCAGGCAAAATCCAAAAAGATCCATGAGAAAAATGGCAAAAGAAGCACAAACATTGCCAAGTACTATGAGGAGGATATGTTGAAGTGACCTACAGATGTCATCCTATAAGCTCCAAAAGAGACAGCTTCTCTCTGCACCTGCAAGTGAAAAGAGACTCACCAGAAATCGACTCTTGTTGAACCGTATTACAGATGGTACACTCTGTAACATCATCTTCATGGATGAAAAGTTATTCTCGGTTCAATAGTCACACAATCATCAAAATGATAGAGTCCTAGCAGCAAATCTTGAAGCAATACCTGGTAATGCAGGAAATGTCTTCAGAATGCAAAAACCAGTAATAGTCTGGGCAGCCATTTCTGAAAGAGGGAAATCTCCACTTGTTTTTGTTCATCAAGGGGTCAAGATAAACAAAGAATGTTACATTGAGGGCATTCTGGAAGGTACACTGATACCATGGTATAATTCTGTGTATGGGGATGAAGTTTGGGCTCTCCAACAAGATGGGGCGATGAGCCACATGGCTCAAGTAACACAGCAGTGGTGTAGAGACAACTGTCTGTCCTGGATCAGCAAAGAAGAATGGCCTCCCTCATCACCTGATCTTAACCCTCTTGATTATTCTTTGTGGTCAATTCCAGTGAGCAAAGCCTGCTCTACTTCAAAGCTCTTAAGATAAAAATAATCAAATGCTGGGATAAAATACTCTTAGATGATGTGTGTGCTGCTATAGATGACTTCCCAAAAAGACTTGGTATTGTGGTGAAGGCTCAAGGAAAACATTTTGAATAAAAGTTATCCTTTATTGTTCCTTGAGTGTTTGTTGATCATTTTCTGTAATTGGGTTGTTAAATACATTTTTTGTTGGGATAAATATGAGTTTTATTTTGTAACAGTATTTATGATCCACCCTATATATTATGAAGTTAAATTTACGAAAATGGCATTAAGTCAAATATTTGAATTTTTTATTTGTTTAAACATTATTATTTTTTAAGTGATACTTGTATTTAAGTGTATATTTGTTTTATTTTATATATATATCGATAAGGCCATTTCTTACTATATCGATAAAGCCATTTCTTCTCATCCATTTGCCCATATATTCGTGTTTGGTGACTTTAACGCCCACCATACCAAGTGACTTGAAAACTCTGTCACCGAGCTTGCTGGTGTCCACACCATGAATTTTTCAATAACCCAATCTCTTATGCAAGTGGTGGATTTCCCCACACCTTTCTCCAATAACCTAAATGGAAGGGACTTACTACTAGACCTCTGCTTCACTTCTATCCCAGACTCTTGCACTGCCAAGCAGCTCTGCCCTCTCAGAAACTCTGACCATGCTGTAGTTTCCGTTAACATTTCATTTCACTCTCATTCAACCTAAGAAACCCAGACCAGCAGAATATCCTACTGCTACTAAAGAGCAGACTGGGACTCGTTCCACGACTTCCTGTGTGACGTCCCTTGGAACAACGTTTTTAGTCTTCCCGTTGAAGACTGTGCATCCAAGGTCTCCTCTTGAGTTAAGGCTGGCATCGATGCTTTCATCCCAGCCAGGAAATTTCAGCTTAAATCCCACTTGTCCCCCTGGTTCTCGCCCACTTGCTCGGCCCCCATTGCCCACTGAAATCATTTCTTCCGGCTCTATCAAAGCCACACGTCGGACCAAAACAGGCGCCTTTTCACCTCAGCGTAGTGGACTGGGGTAAGAAATGGCTCATAAATTTTAATGCTTCCAAAACGAAGCTGCTATCAATTAACCATTATAGGCAATCACTCCTACCTCCCATTAGCATAGACCAGGCTTGCCTCCCAGAGATTAAAACACTACTCCTCCTTGGTCTCACACTCTCAGCGGACTTCAAATGGAATGACTATATTGAACCCATGCTAAATCTGCTGTTATGAAAGTTGGTTCTCTGTGCAGGGCATGAAAGTTTTTCCCATCTGAATCTATCCTGCACATTTATAAATCTACCATCCTCTCGTATATTGAATACTGCTGCCACATCTGGTCAGGTGCCCCTGCTATTCTCCTCGGGGATCTTGACAAAATACAACGGAGAATCTGTAATGTGATCGATACTGACTTGGCAAACCGGCTACAGTCACTCTCCCCACTGGCGTGATGTGGTTTCCCTGTGCCTCTACTATAAATATTTTCACGGCTTCTGCTCTGATGAACTTAGATCACTGGTGCCCCCTAGGTACAAATTTGCACAAGATACTAGATTAGCAACTAGGTCCCACCCTTTTACAGTGAAACAGATAAGATGTAACCGCAATTTCTACTCTAACAGCTTCTTTTCTCGCACTTCCCGCCTGTGGAATTCCCTTCCATACACTTGCTTCCCTGACGGCTAAAATCTCCAGGAGTTTAAATGTAAGGTCAATAGACACCTCCTAACACACTAACTCACATCCATTCTTTCAAACACTCTTCCCATCTACCCAACTCTCATCCTCAGTATACTTACCCATCTATCACCCTTCTTCTGATATTTCCTATATCTAACCACTCTTTCTCATCACTTTCCCCTATATAACCCCTTGTGCAATAGTGGCAGTGTAATGCCTTGCTTGAGGTGAAATGATTTAAAAATATATATATATATATATATATATATATATATATATATATAATTAAACAGTATATTATAATTTTCACTGGCCTTAATTGTTTTTGAGAAATCTGCCAGAAGATAGATATTTTCTAAATAAGACTTCTCAAAAACAATTAAGCCCAGTGAAAATTATAATGTACTGTTTAATTTATATATATATATTGTCATCCGTAGACAGATCTCTTTCGCCGTATCACAGCTCATCAGTACGGTTAGACTCTGATTGCTTTTTTACCCAGGATTGAAACCTGACTGAAATGGCATCAGTCGGCGACTCTAACCCTGGGCTATGGGCGTTTAATCATCCACAGACAGATCTGTTTCGCTGTATCACAGCTCATCAGTACAGTTAGACTCTGATTGCTTTTAACCCAGGATTGAAACCGATCGAGTTGGTGTCAGTCGGCGATTCTACCCCTGGGCTATGGGCGTTCAGTAGAAGAAGGCAGACTTTTTAGCGTATACATTATCATTAACAGACTATCCACCCAAATACAAGTATCCATTAAAAAATAATCTTTAAACAAATAACAAATTCATATATATATATGTATGTATGTGTGTATATACATGTGTATATATACATGCATATGCAATGTATATGTATATATACTTTATATCTGTTTATGCATATGTTTGTTTAATAAATGTGTGTTTGTGTATATGCTCGTATGTATTTCAGAAATGATAAAGTATTTTCTGTGCCCTTGTTTTTAATCCAAAGACTGAAAAATAAAGTAAACCTGAAAAGTTCAGACAACACAAGATGGAAGGTTCTTGGGGAATAGGAATTGCAGCCAAAAAGATAATGGATGGAAGCAAACAACAAAGAAAGTAACTGGCTATCAGTAAACCAAATCTATAATGGTGGAATAGAGTTGAAGAGTTCTACTAGGCCAGTGTCAGATGATAGATGAAAAAATCATCTTCTTGAATAACTTCAATGCCAAAATAAATCTGATATTCAAGGATGAAGGAGAGACTTGAGACAGCAGAAATGTGGTTTTACAGAAGGATGCTGAGGATACCATGGATGGAGCATGTGAGCAAGGATGAGGTGTTGGAGAGGATGCAAGCGAAAAGGAAGCTGATACTTAACATCAGGAAGAGACAGTGACATATGAGGTTCCCGAGACTGGCAATAAGGAAGGAGGGCCTGGAGAATTTAATACTCACAGGACGAATAGAAGGAAAGCGAGACAGCGGAAAGCAGTGCAAGATTTACTTGATAGGTCTGAGCAAATGGATGGCGGAGTAGGGTTTGGAAAAGATATCAAGAGAAAATATATTTAGAGTGACAAGAGACAGAGCCAAGTGAAAGTCCCTGATTGCTTATGTCTTGAAAGGACACAGCACATGAAGAAAAAGACAAGGTAAAAAATTTGAAACAACATAGATGATATATCTTCACCAAATAAAAACTAGTATTTTTAGTATTTTTTCACTATAACAATTATTTAATCTACACTTCAAAAGACTGTGACTCTATTATTATTATTACTATTTTCTTTGATTTCTGTTGCATACACGTTTTATTCTGGGTTCTAACCAGAGACATTAGGTCAAAAATATTTTCATGAAATTTTCTGCCAATCCTTTTTGTAGAAAAAATCCTCTAAGATCATACACATTTTAACAAAGGTCACGACTGTACTTGTGAGTAGAAATTTTTGGATTTCTTTAAGGCATAGGCTACCAGTGATTCCTTTAATGTGTCTATCAGACCCTTTTCCAATCAACCCAAGGGCTTCAACTATAACTTTAATTACTGATGTCCTCATGTGCCACATTTTTGAGATTTCCTGTTCAAGATCCTCGTATTTTGATCGTTTTTTTTTTTGAAGATCTTCAAAAATACTATTATACTATGTTGCAATTAGATCTTTTTCTGATTCACTCTATATATCAGTCAGATGTGAATGCTATGAAGGTAGAACACCAAGTAAAAAGTCATTTTCTGCACATGAATTCTGAGAATCATATCTGGTTCACAAAACAAATTTCCACAATGAAAATAATAGCCAATCACGAACAGTCCTGCGGGAGAAAGAGATGATCATGAGAAGCACCAGATTTGCTGAAAAGAAGACCCTTTGTAATTACCAACATAGTCACAAATTTGAAAGTCTCATAAAATATCAGGCAAAGTTTAACACTTGTGCACACAAAATAAAGTGTCAAAAGGACAGTTATGTCCTTGACACTGCTATTACTGTATACACTTTTGACTCCCTCAGTAATGTTTATTATTTTATTAAAAAAGTTGAATAGAATTCTAATAAAACCCAAACATATGAAAATGGATTCATACATTTTTTATTCTTGACAATTGACAAATATATTAAACACTATTTATTAGATTCGATAAAAAATTGTTTCCACATTTTCATTTATAATATGATAAATAATAAATATTGCATTGTAGTTGGTTTACATATTTTAATAATTTTGTAATTTTTATAAATTTTTTATAAAGAAATATATTTGAAAAAAAATCTTTTTATTTCTTTTAAAATTTATTTCTTTATAAAATGGTAAATAAATCTTTACGAAAAGTAAATAACAAATATGATGTTGTACTTGTTCACATATCTTTATAATCTTGAAAATAAACATTGCTGAGGGAGTCAAAAGAGCAAAAAGTAATAGTAGTGTCCTTTTGGCACACCAATTTTTTGCAGGCATGAAAGTTAAACATTGCCTGATATTAATTTTTCTATTCAGTTAAGTGCCATATTTGATACATGCTTGGATGATCATGTTTTGAAATGTTGTATATCAATAACAACAAACACGCATATATATAAAAATATATCAGGTGATATTTTTATTAATGACAATGAACCGTGTAGCCTAGGGAACAGAGAGCGAGAGAGCGCGCTTCTAATGGGTTGACGGGTTGACGAGAGAGTCGTAGTATCTGTTGTGTCTCTCTCCTGCTACTCTGGTCTGTCTGGCTCTCTGTCTGTCTGGTGAATTCCGTGCGCCGAGGTCTTTTTATAATCTCCAAACCGGGACTTCCGGATTTTGCCTCGCCCACGCACGCCCACGTAATTCTCAGAGACACCTGTTCTGTTTGCCTCTTGTAGCCATTTCCGCTACTGCCGGAAATAAGGTCAAACAAACATCCGTTCCTTTCAACGACCGGAAAACACCCCCGCTTGCATCAGCGTTCTCTCGGGTGGGGTCAGATTGTTATATTACATTCCTCGCCCACCCATTTTCCAAAATGTTCACCTAAGAAGATTTTAAGCGCAACACCCTCACTCTCCTCCCCATGCCACACAAGCCCGACAATTGTATAAAACATGTGCACGCCAAAACAACAAACATGTGCATGCCAAAACAAAAAAACAACAAACAAAAAAAATATATAGGGGAGCCTACATCGGCAACCCAACAATATTCGTGTCCATCTTGAAAATTGTTCTACCAGCTCGATGTTTCATTGTTCTTTTTTTTTTTTTTTTTTTTTTAATATCCATTTTCACAGAATTGGGCAAAGTTCTTAAAAATGTTCATTTTCTTTCTCGACTCTGTCCATAAGCCTAGACACCTCGATGCATAACCACGTGATTATAGGCGGTAATCGCGCCCCAGTTTCTAAACTAACATCGAGTAAATGACCTTTGACCAACACCATGCGTGCTTCTGCTCGAGTTTATTGTTACACATGTAACTTAATTTAATTTAATTTAATTTCAAACATACTATGTTTGAACACAGAAAAATGGTCATTATCTGCCGTACATATCATTCATAGTCTGACCGAGAAATGTTCAATAGAAAATGACGAAAATTACCCTGATTCCAACGTTAATCCGCATGCAATTTACTTGTGGAGGATATTAATTTAGTCTAAAAAAATGGACCCGTGACTCGTAGTTCCTTAGTTTGTACAATGCTTTCCATTCCCTGAACTACTTCCTCTGGATTCGAAACCAATTATATCTGATTTGTTGACATCTCTCTGTTTAACGCAGAGACATTTGAGTGTTGAACACCCGTTGACCCCGGAGTACTATTCACAACGGATAACTCAATTTCCTTTTCCGAAGCACTGTTGCTTCTTTTACACTTAAAAATCCGCTTCCTGGCTATTATTCCAAGGATTATTATTACGCCGACCACGCCAGCAATGACTCCTATCGTCAACTTCTTCGGGAGTTCTTCATATCCTTCACTAAATCTTTCCATATCTATCTGTTCCAAGGTATTTACTAGTTTTCAGAAATTAATATATCTTCAAAAGATATTTCCCAAGTCACATAAATGAAAATTCACAGAGGATGTTGAATTGATGGGAACCTGCACAAAAGCATAATTCACAACCATAGAAATGTAAATCATTTTGTAGTGTACAGTCATTGAAAAGAAATCCAAAAAAAAAAACCTAACACTGCACAACCCAACGAAAACATTGTTATCAACAAGTTAATCCAATTATCCACTTTAAAGAGTAGAAGAAACTTCCTTTACATGATTTTACATTTCACTTACTCAATAAAAGTAAGATTAATTAAGCAACATATCAGTAAACTCACTTCACATATATGGTAAAATATTAACAACAAAAATAAATCATTAACTCAGATGTTTTGTACTTACAGATAGGTAAATATCTCAACTCCAATCCTCCCGTCAACTTTAACACCCCCGCAACCCCAACCCTATGCGCTACTCTCTACATGCAGTCCTTTCACCCCCTCCGTTCTACCCTTCTTAATGTGTTTGACACCAACAATCCACATTTCTCAATGGCAAAAGTATGCATTTTTTTTTTTTTTTTTTTTTTTAACTGGACTTATTATAAACACGAGCAGAGAACACACACACTATCAAATCAATGAGTCACCTACCTTGGCTGACGTCGACAGTCGTACGGCTGCTATATATTTTCGTCCTGTTGTTTACTATTTTCGTCTTCTATCTGGTAGTTTTAAGTCCGTTGAATTTTCAATCGTTGCCGTGGTAACCAGCTCGTATCAATCTGTTTTGTTGTCCCAAAACAGCAAGTCACTTAGGCACCAAAACGTAAGTCTGTTGTATATCAATAAACAGACGACAACTCAAATATATATAAAAGTATAAGTATTTTTATTAATGACGATGAACCGTGTAGCCTAGTGAACAGAGAGTGAGAGCGTGCTTCCAAGGGTTGACGGGAGTGTCTCTCTTCACCGGCCGATCTCTGTCTACTGTCTGGCTCTCTGTCTGGTGAATCCGTGCGCCAAGGTCTTTTTATAATCTCCAAACCGGGACTTCCGGATTTTGCCTCGCCCACGCACGCCCACGTAATTCTCAGAGACACCTGTTCTGTTTGCCTCTTGTAGCCATTTCCGCTACTGCCGGAAATAAGGTCAAACAAACATCCGTTCCTTTCAACGACCGGAAAACACCCCCGCTTGCATCAGCGTTCTCTCGGGTGGGGTCAGATTGTTATATTACAGAAAGAGACATGACAGACTGGGCAGAAAGTTTTACTGCTGTTGGTTACTATTATTTTCTGTGGTAAACTGGTTGCCAAGCAAGGCTACAGAACCAAATTTGTTCCGCTATTTAACCCATAGCTGGGGAGAAGCGATAAATTAATACTTTTCTCGAAGGTATTTACATGTTGAAATGCAATGAATTCAACTGTAATTTGAACTTTGCTCTCTGATTTCTTGTTCTGAGCTGATCATTATTATTATTAGTAGCAGTGGTAGTAGTAATATTATTATTATTAATATATGACATTAAACCTACTGTGTGACTGCATGTTAAATATTTTTATCATATTAAGGTTTTCTTACAAATGTAGCCTATATATGAGTAAATGTCATTGATTGACTTCAATTAATCAAGACATTGCGAAATAAGTTGTTACTATTTATAAACAAGAAATGTTGCGGCAGTAACCAGGGTGAGTAAATAGAAGAATGAAGAAAAGGTCAAGACAATTTTTGGATAATTGATTTTATTTTTTCTAATTTAAGAAAAATTTAGCCCATTTTGTTTGGGATGTTTACATTGATTTTTCACCCATTTAGACTATTTTCAAATTTGGAAATAAGATATTTTTAACACTTTTTTCTTTCCTTCTCATTCTCTTTTCTCTTATTGTTATTTATTAAATACTTTTGTCATTCAGCTAAAAAAGTTAAACTTGTTTTATCTGTGGAGATTACTCCACCTTGTCTATTAGGATGCCTGATAGACCTTATCTATTCAAGAATATAAAAGCAAGGGACATAAACACTTTCTCATTTTATATCATCAAAGATGAAGGAAAAACTTGTAGCAACTGAAATGTGGTTCTACAGAAGGATGCTGTGAATATCATGGATCGAGCATGTGAGCAATGATGAGATCTTGGAAATGATGGAAACAAAAAGGAAAGTAATACTGAGCATCAGGAAGAGACGGCTGAAGTTCCTGGAACACACAATGAGGAAGGAGGGCTTGGAGAATCTGATACTAACAGGCTAGATAGAGGGAAAAAGAGACAGGGGAAAGCAATGGATAATATATTTTAAGGACCTAATCAGGTGGATGACGGAACGAGGATTGCACGGTGTAACAGGAGAAGGCGTGCTCAGAGCCACCAGGGATAGGGAAACGTGGAAAGCCATGATCACCTACGTACTGAAGGAACAGGGCACATAGAAGAAGAAGAAATGTAGCAACAACATTATTATTATTATTTTCTTCTTTTGCATGATTGCCATTTTCACTCAAAGATCTTATATTATTGGCAGTGGCGATTCTACAGGGAGGCTAAAAGGAGCCAAAGTCACTATTCCCAGAATTTTGGTTGGCCCCTCAGTTGGCCCTTCCACTTTATAAGCTTCAAAAATTTATGAAACTGATCAGTCTCAGATGTTGACAAGATTTGATCTTGAGCACTTTTCCATCTGCATTTTTTTCCCCCCTTTAGCTTTTTAAGGACACATACATGAAAGAAAAACAAACAAAATAAAACAACCAGATAGATAGAAACAGTTTTGAAATTAACCTCTCTTGTGTTCCAACAGCTTGAGAGTGGAAAAGAGGGCAAGAATAGATCAGAATTCAAATACTATGAATGAAAATTTATTCTGTTTAATTTAGTGAAGTAACATACTTGTACTCAAACTCATTCCTAAGTTCTGTAGACGATAGTGGTGTTGTATGAAGATGAAGATGCTGCTTGAGTTTGCCCCCTCATCCTCAGAAAAATCTTGGCCCCTAAGTGGCCAACTTTCAACTTGACCTGACTTTCAGAGTTTCACAATCACCACAGATTATGGGTGTTACCATCAATTTTCCATCATGGGTGTTTGCATCAAAGAAAACTCAGAGGATAAAAGCATTAATTGAAGTAATCCAGTGATTTAACCCAAACAGTTGTAAATTCAAAAACTGGTCACAGCAGACAGAACAAAAACTTGGAAAGTTGTGTTACTAAAGGGATATCCAGAAAAGGCAGGGCATGAAGAACTAGAACAATTTACCCTGGGGGCAAAATAAAGTGTTTGGTTTGAAATTCCAATGTATATCACCTGAAGGAGACCAGAGCATGCAACAGCCATTTTTTTGAAAACTTAAGTGTTGCTTACGTAACACGTAACACTGTCCATGTCATCGTCAGCATTCTTCTATAGAATCATATCTCTATTGCCTCAAGTCTTTGAAGCAATTCGTTAGTATTCAAGATTATTGAGGTAGACTCATATTACAAGAGAAGTTCCACATTCTTTTCTTTGTTTCTAATGAGATTTTCCAGTTTCTTAATACTTTGTTTCACTTTTGGAAGGCACTTTTTGGTATTCCAATGTGCTTTTCTGATTTTGGTGTCACATTTTACATACATTCTATTTTTTTACAATAGGTAGTTAGTACTTTCTTCTAGCTTTCCTTTACTACCTTGTTTAGGAGTTTCTGCAGTTTTCTTTCTTTGCTAAATACGCAATTCATTTAAATTTATTTGTTTGAAAATTATTTTTAATGGATACTCATATTTGATTGGATAGTCTGTTTTTCTATAATTAAACAGTAGATTTATATGTATCCACTGACCTGAATATTTGAGAAATCTTGTAAGGAAAATATTTATCTTCCAGCAGGATTCGAATCTGCAACTCCCATATACTAGGGAGAAGCCATTAATAGATCTGGCATGTCTGACCACTCGACCACAGAAGATTTCATGGTTTAACAAGGTCAAATCAAGCCATAAATACACAATTTTCCTGATTTCTTAGAACATCCATATTTGCTCTGGTTCGTATCCTAATGTAAACAAATGTAAACAAAGACAATATTGTGAAATCTTATGGAAAGTTATTAAATGGTATTACCTGATATATTTATTTGTTTACATTAGGATATGAAAGTATAGAACACACAGTGAGGGTCGAACTCACTATGCAGTTGTAATTGACCTAGTTTGCAAACCCTTTCACCATTCTGAAGTGTGCTCACTATGTATGTTATGCGTTCTTTCTCTTGCTCTCTATTTATCCCATGAGTATCAGTTTTTCCAAGCTTTCCTTCCTCATTCCTCTGCAGCAAAAACTTCGACTGTCTCTTCTTGATGTTAGGTATCAGTCAGTCAGTGAAGTGCCATACGTGATACACACTTGGGCGATCATGTCTCGATAGAGACATAACTGACTGGGCAGACTATCCCGCAGTAAGTTGCCATTACTTTCTGTAGTAGACTGGCTGCCAACCAAGGCTATAGAACCTAATCCATCCTGTTATTTAACCCATAACTGGAGGAAAGACGCAGATTAATTTCCCAAGGGTATTTGCATGTAAGAAAAATGCAAGGAATTCAACTGGAATTTGAACTCGACTTCCTGATTTCTCAATCCAAGCAGATATCCACTGCACCACAATTTTCCTTTTTGTTTCCATTTTGTCATTGCTCACATATTGAGTTCATGATATCCTCATGAGCCTTCTATAGAACCACATTTCTGTTGCTTCGAGTTTCTTCTTCATCTCTGAGGATACTGTCCAGAATTCAATAATATATAGGAGGAAAGGTAGTACTTTTTTTTTTGTTTTTAACAAAGTCTTTTTCTGTTTCTTAATACATTAGTTATTTTCCGAATCTTTTTCGGATGTGCGTTCTAGTGCAGCAGATATCAGTGTAGAACAAGAAATCAGAGAGCCAAGTTCGAATTCCAGTTGTACTCATTCCATTCACTTACACACAAAAATACCCTTGGGAAAGGTAATCCATCTCTTCTCCATCCAGCTATGGATTAAGTAGCAGGACAAATTGAGTTCTATAGCCTTGGTTGGCAACCAGTCTACCGCAGAAAGTAATAGTAACCTATTGCGAGAAAATTTTCTGCCAGTCATTTATGTCTCTTTTGAGACATGATCGCCCATGTATCACGTGACTGACTGACTAACTGACTGATTCTATTTTTTAGCTATATTGCGCCATCGGATGACTGCTTACTTGTGATAGTTTAAAAATGTAGTTTTAAGATTTTACTAAAAATATTTCTGACTGAAGGAATGAATGGCGAAATAGGAATAATTACAATACATAAGGAATCTACCTCAAGTTGAACTTTTACTTATTGATTTATTTTGCAATACATTTTTTCCGCTAACTTTTAGTTTTACTTTTCAAAATACAAAAAACAAAAAGTTAAGAAGAGCTAAGAAGAAGGAAGACATTTACTGAGGCTTTTTAAAAATATTTCAGTGAACTAAAAAGCCAGAAGAAAGAAAAACAAACAAACAAATTACGAAAGAAAGTAACAATAAAAAAAAAAAATAAAACTTACAGTAGATATAATCCGTCCATCATCCTTTTCTGGTTCTGACGACTGATTATTCAAATTGGTCAGGTTGGGTCGGCTATAAAGCAGGCTGTGAAAATCAACAAAAACCGTTTGGCTCGTTAACTTTTTCTCATTTCTGTCATAAAAAAAGCTGTAAAATCTGTCAATTTGAGCCGAAGGCAAGATCGATTCGGTGTCAGGGTCCCTGTCCAATTCATATTTTGATTCCGTCATGAGGAAACTGTTTATGATTCTTTAACTTCTTTTAATCTTTTATTTTCTTTCCCGAACCATAGATTTACCTGTTTAAAACTAAAAAGTAAGCTTCTCTACGTTGCCCTAGCAACACATACACATCATGCACATGCGCACACACACACACGCACACGCACACGCACACACACACACGCACACGCACACACACGAATGTGCACATTTGCTGAATTTGCTTTTTTGTTGATGTGCGTGTACCTTATTTCGCAAAGAGAGAAAAATGTTTACGAGAAAAAGTAAAAATGACGTAAAATAGTAGATAATCATTGTTTTTATATCATCATTTTTTTCTTATCATTATTTTCTACTTTTTATGACTGATCAAAAACGATTTCGGAATATTAAACCAGTTAAAGATCAATTAACTTAAGGAAGTTTTTTTTCAATTTTTTTGTAAACAAGGGTTATTCCCCCTTTTGTTTTGTTGCTATCTAAACAAGATCTACAAATGGAAGTAATTCAATTAAATAATTCTAAGAAAAGCCATACAATGTACATTTTCCTCGGAGAAGGTAATGGCATCTCCAGTTGTCAACCGTTAAAATTTGGCAACTTAACTTATGCAAAACTTTGTAAATGTTTCTAATTGGATATTTTACCATCAGGATATTTTCTGTTTGGGGAGTTAATGAATACTTGTTCAGGATGTTGACAATCGATTTGATACATTGTCACAGACAGACTTTCTAAAAAACATTGAACGAGTACAAACACTCTTTAATAAAATTCCATCATCATTCCTTGTAAAAAAAAGATAAAATAAAATCTTTGAAACGGTTGGAAGACTTGCAGCACTTCAGTGAGTAGCACAAGACAGGAAGGTGCGGTGAGGACTGGAAGAGAGAGTAATTTACTTAGAAAGTTGCTGAAATATGAGAAATTATATCACTGACTGTGACTAGCAGGGTGCTTTTCAAATCGAAACGGCTGTCATCATGTTCACACAGACACCCAAAACTTCACACAGACACCCAAAGAAATTTCTGCAAATCAAAAGTCAAAACCAAAACATTAAAAAAAAGCTTAAATCTAAATCTAAATCTAACGTTGTGTGTGTGTGTGTGTGTGTGTGTGTGTGTCCATTACCTATAGACTCCGAAACGGCTGAACCGACTTTCTTGAAAATTTTACACAGTTGTACTATAAGCGGCTTAAGCGTCTGCGAGTGTTCTTAGCTAGGTTTTTTGTGTCAAGATACCCCCGATTAATATCGAAAATCGATAATCGAAAAAATCGGGTTATAGAAGGAGTGCTCTGATTTTAATAAAATTTGATACACTCTTAGACAAAAACATAAGAAACGATATTCAGAAGTTTCAAGGTTGCCGTTCTTACAATAGTGCAGAAAATCGATAATATATATATATATATATATAAAAGGCAAGATGTTTGTATGTGTGTCTGTTTATCTGTCTGTATGTCCTTTATAAAATCCACAATTTTTATCCGATTCTCACCAAACTTCACACAAGTATTCTTTAGGCTGAGTCTGAGCTCCAAAACCATGGATTAGTTTTAAAGCTTTCATTACACCTGAGCAACGCCGGGCTATACTGCTAGTTTTATTTAACAGTAAAGTTCACCTTGTACAAGCCCCTGGGGCCACTCGAAGTAAAGACTTTGAAGTATGTAGGGATAATGACGAGGAAACACGTGTTATTTTAAATGGAACAAGATAAGGAATTTATTTACACATTTTATTTTTGTCACTTTGTGTAATTTATTTCAGGACAAGTAATCAAACGTTAATGCCGTAGTTTCAACGAATTGCAAAGAAGAGAAAATGTTCATATTAAATCATTGGACATGAAGTAATATTCCAAAATACTTAAAACAAATTGAGAGAGTTCATTTCTCACATAAAAGTATGCAGTCGTATTCACATGAAGTTTCAAGTGTAAAAGTCTTGGCACGTACAAAAGATAGAGAGAAAGAGTCAGGGTGTAAGTAAATATATATGTATGTATATATGTATGTATCCAAATGTAGTAGCTGTCACTTGACAGTGTGGCAAAGGAAGCTGTGTTTGTTTTAATGTAGCAAGAATAGGTTAGCCATCTAAGGTCACTAGGTCGTCATGCAAATGTGGACATATTACAATGATTGCCACATTGAAGAATCAAATCAATTTAGTTGATTTTCCATCTCTGTATATATGCATTTAAAGATCCATTTTGAAAAGGCCACTCACTTCTCAATGAATTGTTGTCTTAAACCTCAGTTGTGAAAGCTTTTTGATTGGTTGGTCAAACTATTTTTATAGATGGTGAAATTTTGGTCTCCTTGTTATTATTTGTTCATTTTTTTTTTCTTAAAACCTGGTTATGAAATCGTTCTGATTGGTTAGGTGAACTATGACTTTGTTTGTTTGGTGAATCTTATTATCTGTTTATTTTTTAGAAATAGTGAAAATTAGTTTATTATTTAATTTATTGCTATTTATTTATTTCTCTATCAACCCAAATTCATAGTTTTAAAGCAGAAGTATGTTGGAAAAAGCTAGAAAATCTACAGTCTATACAACATAATGACACTATCCAAAATCCCTTCCAACTTCTGTAAAAATTATAAAATCCAAGCCTTTGTTAGAAGGGAATATAAGCAATAACTGTGTTATATAATTCTATGCATAATACAGGAAACGAACATAATACATTTAATGGGAGTGCTAGGCAAGAAATAATATTTCCAGTTGATGTTTCCCCACGGGGGTATGGTGGAGTAATGGATGGTGACTTGGATTGAGGAATCAGAGGACTGAGTTTGAATTCCAGTCAAATTCATTACATTTACTTATGTGCAAATATTCTTGGAAAAAGTATGAATACATTTCTTCTCACCCCACCTATAGGTAAATAACAGAACAGCATGTGTCCTATAGCCTTGGATGGCAAACAGTCTTGGTATCTATCTCTGAATTCATAACCTATGTGGTTGAGTGGTTGTGACTAAGCTAGCCTCTGCACCAGACCCTAGTCTGATTAGGAGAATAAATGAAACACCAGCAGCACAAAATCCATGAGATGTTAAAGAGAAGATGAACTTCCCAGTTAATGGTCATCTACCCCTAACTATGGGTCTCCCCAACTTGCAATTAGCCAAGTGAAGTAAGTAAGGTTACACCTCCTGAAGACATAGTCAAGCATGTCTTCATTGGTTTAGAAAAGAATGAAAAAGTCCTGGATTTGTACATTTCCCCATTATAGGCATTATTATGTCCATGATATAGTAATGCATTAATACACGGTTAGAACAAAATGACTGGAAGAAAGGAATGACAAGCATGCATTATTCTCAAAGATTTTTATATACTGCCATGTCATACAATAGATTATATACAAACTAGCAGTATAGCCTGGCGTTGCTCGGGTGTAATGAAAGCTTTAAAACTAATCCATGGTCCTGGAGCTCAGACTCTTTGGAAGTTGGCATGAAAGACTAAAAAGCAATAGTTGTTTCCAGTTAAAGCGAAACCCTAGACTGAAAGAAAAATGAATGGATGTAAGTCAAATTTTGATTTCCTGGTATCGATATCAAATTTTCTGCACTATTGTAAGAACTGCAACCTTGAAACTTCTGAATATCGTTTCTTATGTCTTTGTCTTTGAGTGTATCAAATTTGATTAAAATCAGACCACTCCTTCTAAAACCCGATTTTTTCGATTATCGATTTTCATTATTTATCGGGGGTACCTCGACACAAAAGCTAGCTAAGAACACTCGCAGACGCTTATAGTACATCTGTGTAAATTTTCAAGAAAATCGGTTCAGCCGTTTCGGAGTCTATAGGTAACGGGTACACACACACACACACACACACAGACATACACACACACAGACAAAGTTCCATTTATAAATAAGTTTAGATATATAAATACTTGTCATTAATTTTTATCACACAGAGAAATTGTAATATATGAATAAAACAAGTGAAAGGATCTTATTGGGATATTTTCTGAAGAAAAAGTGGCCAGGCTGCTCATATATTCTATGCAACTTCTTTTGTCCTCCCTACTGCTGTGAACATGAGATAACATGCTTTAAGAATAGTGTATATTCCCATTTTATTAAATGGTGCTTATGAGTGTTAGGAAAGAAAGAATATTTCTAGTTTGCTTTTCTTTATTTTAAGGCATTATTATGAATAAAACAGGTGAGAATGTTTTACTAGAAATATTTCCCAAAGGGTAAAAATGGTCAGTCTGGTGGTATGTTCTATAAGATTCAAGATACAATGTGAGTTTTTCTATTCCTCCTACCACTGTAAGATGTCTAGTGCCTTTGTGGTCTCTCATCAGCAACTTTGCATGAGCAAACATGTCTTGTCTCCACATGTGTTAAATAGAAACTCCTGTTTTGTCATCCCACAAACTGACATCATTTACTGGCCATCATGTGACTCTCATGTTTTTATTTTGATCAAAAGAAAGATAACTGTCCTTTGCAGCCTACACCATAAAAAGCTACAATCTGTAGGGTGGCTATGAAATTAACTTAACTGATCATATATGGAAAAAGAAGGATGAGCGACAAGTACAGTGAAATGAAGAGACATCTCCAAACTTGAAAGATTCCATCAAATGAAACTTTGTCAAATTCCACAGAACATGTGGCAGGACTGGATCACAAACAATGAAGTTCTTTTCTGCACAAAGATCTTCTTCTTCTATGTGCCTTGTCCCTTCAGGATGTAGGCAATCATGGCTTCCCATGTCTCCCTATCCCTGGTGGCTCTTAGTACAACTTCTCCTGTTACACCACACAATCCTCGCTCCATCATCCACCTGATTAGGTCCTTCAAACATGTTATCCGATGCTTTCCCCTGTCTCTATCTGGCCTGTTAGTATCAGGTTCTCCAAGCTCTCCTTCCTCATTGCATGTTCCAGGAACTTCAGCTGTCTCTTCATGATGCTCAGTATTAATTTCCTTTTCATTTCCAAAACCTCATCATTGCTCACATGCTCAACTTATGATATCCGCAGCATCCTTCTGTAGAACCACATTTCAGTTGCTTCACGTCTCTCTTTCATCTTTGATGATATTGTCCAGCATTCACTGCCATATAGAAGAACTGACATTGCATAGCAATCCAGTACTCTTTTCTTTGTTTCTAGCAAAATTGTCCAGTTTCTTAAATGAAACTGAAGCTCTGTCTTTTAGAAAGTATGAAATTTCAAAGAAAATATCAATCTTCGGTTAATGGAAAAGAGATGCCTGTGTCACCTGGAAACAAAATGCTTTCTCTTCTGGTAGTTAGGAGTAACCAGGGTAATTGACATATTTTCCTGCACAAAGATAGAGAGCCTAAAAATCATCATGACTCACCACTGACTTTAATAGGCTAGACAGTCAGTCAGTTAAGTGCCATACGTGAAACACACTTGGGCGATCATGTTTTGAAAGAGACATGACTGACTGGGCAGAAGATTATCCCGCAGTAGGTTGCCATTGCTTTCTGTGGTAGATTGGTTGCCAGCCAAGGCTATAGAACCCAATCTGTCCTGTTATTTAACCCATAACTGGAAGGAAGAAACGGATTAATACCTTTCCCAAGGGTATTTGCGTGTAAGTGAATGCAATGAATTCAACTGGAATTTGAACTCGGCTCCCCGATTTCTCATTCCAAGCCGCTATCCACTGCACCTCAACGCACATCCAATAGGCTAGACACCTTGCCCAAATGCAAGACATCTGCCTGCCCATACAAATCCTCTCTTAGGATCTCGCAAAAGATGACATGAAATGACATATTCAAGGATCAGCTTAAATATACTTTGCTGAAGACAAAAATTGATCCAGTTAATTGAAAGATAGAAGCCACATAAAGAACCAATTGGATAAGAGCAGTCCACAATAAAACAGTATCCTTCAAAAACAGCAGAAGACAAATGGGAGAAACAAAGAGAGCCCAAAGAAAAACCAGAGCTCTCTATACTCTGAACCCTCCTAAACTACCATGCATTGGCTGTAGACATCTCTTCAGATTCAACATAGGACTCATTTCACATAGAATGAAATGTCAATGAGCACTCCAAGACTCGGCAACAAGTTCCACCAATGAGTGTGAAATGAAGTTATAATAATAAATACAGGACAACATTGGAAAATCAAGTAAGTGGAAGAATTAGCACATGTAATAAACACTTCAGTAGGTTAAGTATACAAATATACACCCTATCAGGGATTTTACTGAATAGTAAACTAGTCTTACAGGCCAATTTGTTGTGTAGTGAGTTCAACACTCTATGGGTTGGTTGGATGGTTGATTTATATTTTGCAGCATATTAACATCTTTATGGGTTATTTAATGATGAAATCTAAATATTTTGAACCCAATTTTATGGCTTCAACTAAATGTATTTTTAATGCAATTGTATGCCTTCAACTACTGAAAAAATGTACTGTTGGTTATTTTGCTATAAATACATTGTTTGTCATTTTGCTATAAAATATATTGTCGGTTATTTTGCTATAAAATTTATTGTTGGTTATTTTGCTGTAAATAGATAATGTCGGTTATTTTTTTATATAAAAATATATTGATGCTATTTTTACTATAAAAATGTATTTATATAATTTCATAATGTTTTGTTTTTGTTTAAGGGGTTCATTATTTGCTCATAGCTGGGATCCTAACAAGTGCTTTCACCCCAGGTAGATGGGAACAGTAGCAATTAAGAGGTGGTTCCACTCTTCTCAAAACCTTTAATCTTCTGATCAGAGACCTTGCTGCTGGTTCTGATTTATCATCATACCCAAGACTAACCCTCTATGAGTGCCTTACAAATATGGCTTTGTGCCAGATTACGTTTGGTATTATAAATGACTACCAAGTTTTTATATAGCAACGTTCACAGGATGGAAATTGCCACAAAATAATTAGTTTTAAATCTATTTTTGCCTGTTATCTGTTTTGAATGCTGATAATCTTTCTCTGCCAGAAGCTAAATCGGGTCTTTCAAGACATTCATTTTTTTTTATTGATTAATAATTCTTTTCATCGTAAAATTCTAAAAAGAGTTTAAGAAATTACCTTGTCTTTTTTCTTGTCTTTTAAGTATAGCTTCAGAACAACTTAGAAAATTGATTTACTTTTTAGCTTTTAAAAACTTTCAAAGTGGTTTATAAGAACATAATTCTGAAAGTATAAAAGCTAATAGCAGTAGTTTTACATATTAAACAGAATACAACAATTAAAAGTCTAACACTGAAATTTTATATTGAAATCCTGATCATGTTAAGTCTTTACAGTATCTGACTTAGTTGTCTCTTATTGTTTGTCTGTCTGTTTTTCTATCTCTGCCTGTCTTTGTTTTTCTCTCTCTCTCTGTCTCTACCACTCACTTTGTCTGTCTCTGACCTCTGCTTGAGGAAACAAGATGTGCAGTAGTGTAATGAAATAAGAATTGAAATTGTTGCTTGTATTCACTTACATGCACAATACCCTTGGGAAAGGTATGAATCCATCTCTTCTTTCCCCAGGTATAAGTTAATTAATAATACTTGTATCACTAAACCATTATTATCCCCTGCCCCCTTCCAAGTTCTGACAAACAAAAAAGATATTCTGGCTTTAAATAACCTCCACAAGGTTGATAAGGAATAAAAAAAACTTAGATCTCTTTCTTTCTTTCTTTCTCTCTTTATATATATATATATATATATATATATTACAGAAAGTTCTGAAGATGAACAAAATGGATTTAACAACCAACATATTTAATTTATTTGTTTGAACATTATTTTTAATTGATACTTGTATTTGAGTAGATATTCTGTTTTTAATCAAACAGCATGTTTATATATTTATTTCTACCGGCCTGATTATTTACAAGAAATTTTGTTACAAAAATGTGTGTCATTTGGCAGGATTTGAACCTGTGACTCTGATATATCCTGGGAAGGAATATCAGGGAAAAGAATAGTGTAAGGATAATACTTAACAATGAAGATAGATTAGAAGAGATTTATTATATAACAGTACAATAAACCAATAGACGTACAAGAACAATCAATGAATAGTAACAGGAATAATGATCAAGTAGCAAATGTCTCCACCTATGATGTATGCATCCATCTAGTGACGTATGCTGACGTATGACCGCAGTCACAGTCTTTTATAGATGAGACCATATCCATTCCAGGGTAGGATAGGATGTTTCTCTACAACAGACTCCTAACAATATAGGAGAAGCCACCAATTGATCTGGTGTGTCTTAGACCACTTGATCACAAATGATTCCACAGTCTAGTTGAAGTTAAATCAAGCTTTACAAACAGGATTTTCGATTTTTTGCAAATAATCATCTCTGTGCTGAAATCATATCATAATGTCAACAAATGTAAACAGACAATGTAATGGCAAGTTCCGAAGATTACGGAAATGGATTTAACAACCAACATATTTAATTTATTTGAACATTATTTTTAATCAATACTTATATTTGAGTAGATATTCTGTTCTTAATCAAGCAGTATATTCATATTTTTATTTCTAAATTTGATTAGACTGTGGAAACATTCGTGGTCAAGCAGTCTAAGATGCCCCAGATCAATTTATGGCTTTCCCTATGCTGTTTGGGGTCACAGGCTCAAATCCTGCCAAATGACACACATTTTTGTAACAAAATTTCTTATAAATAATCAGGCCAGTAGAAATAAATATATAAACATGCTGTTTGCTTAAAAACAGAATATCCACTCAAATACAAGTATCCATTAAAAATAATGTTCAAACAAACATATATATATTTATTATAAATTATATTTTAGAACATGTACATCATTTTATATATATATATATATATATATATATATCCACTGCAAATGGTACATTTGTTTTGACATTGAAACTTCAATGTCTCATCAGGCGGTATGTATAGGAATGGAAAGCCTCTTTTCTTATATTTGGTCAGTTGTGTTTGGGATGTTGGTGGGGGTTAGTGATAAGAGAACAAGTCTCGTGTATTGACCGTTAGAATTTTGAAGAAAGTGTTGTGGGTAGTTAAAATGGTTGATTAATGAGAGTCTTTGAAGTTTCAATGTCGAAACAAATGTACCATTTGTAGTGGATATACATATATAAAAAAAAATTATGTACATGTTCTAAAATATAATTTATAATAAATATTCACAGCTCTATATATTATATATCAAGCACTGTTTTAAATTAATGTTTTGGACGTTGTAAAAATTCTTTCTTTGTTCTGTATTCACTTGGATATATATATATATATATATGTCAGATTAAATAAACTGCAAGCAATATGTTTGCTTATGTTAATAAAATTCATTCATACTCACGGATAATCTTTCATGTATTACAATCAAAAATGTCAGAAATGAAATGAATAAAATTTTTAGCAACACAGTTTTCGGGTTACATTTGTTACCATAACTCACACCCCTGAAGATGACCTAGGAAAAAGATTGAAAGCACTTGGGTACCTTAAGAAATGAATGAAAATAATATCTGTCAATGTTACAGCTCATTTCTGACATCTTTTGATTGTAATATGCAAAAGATAATTTGTGAGTATGAACAGATTTTATTAAAAATAAGCAAACATATTGTTTGCAATTTATTTAATCTGATATGTCTAAAAGAAAAATTACTGCCTAAATACACAAATATATATATATATATATATATATATATATGTGTGTGTGTGTGTGTGTGTGTGTGTGTGTGTGTGTGCATATTTAGGCAGAAAATTTTCTTTTAGACATGTCAGATTAAATAAATTGCAAACATTATGTCTGCTTATTTTTAATAAAAGCAATTCTTACTCATGGATAATCTTTTGCCCATTTATTGAAAGATGTAAGAAATGAGCTGTAACATTGACAGATGATTTTATTATTAATTTCTCACTGTTCCCAAGTTCTTTCAATCTCCTTTTGAGATCATCTTCAAAGTTGTGGTAACAAAAAAAAAACTTTGTTGCTAAAAATTACTGTAAATCTTCTTCTTGCTTCAAATATAATGGTTGACAAATTGCTTAACGTTTGCTAGAATGTGAAAATTATCCAAAATGGAATTTTTTCTTTGTTGTAATGTCATGGTCATGCACATGTTAAAGTATGAAAAAACTGTTCTTTTTATAAAAAGAACAGTTTTTTCATGCATTAACGTGGATAATTTTCTTCACACTTAATTTCATAAAGTCTAGGTACCAAAGAACTCATCAGAACAATTGTCATCAAAATATTTATAGCAAAGTTTTATGAAGCAATGTTGCAGGATGTGTGTTGGGGTGCAATGAATATCGGATCAGAAATGAGAAATCAGAGGGCAGTGTTTGAATTCCAATTGAATCTGTTGCATTCACTTATATGTAAATACCCTTAAGAAAAGACATGAATCCATCTCTTCTCCCTCCAGCTATGGGTTGAATAACAGTACAGATTGGGTTCTATATCCTTGGTTGGCAACCAGTCTCCTGCAGAAAAATCTTCTGACTAGTCAGTCATGGATAGAAGAAACATGATCACCCAATCATGTATCTGTATGGCAATTAACTGACTGACTGATGTTGCAACAGTGGGAAAGTGACTGAAGTCAAGATGCCAGGTCAGAACCAATAACATTGCAGATTCTTTTTTGGATGTTACTAAGAAAGTCTAAATATATATATATATATTTTGCTTTGTTTTTTTTGGTTTTTTTATAGCATATCAACCTCTGCAGGTCGTTTATTGCCAACTAAATTTTATTTATTTATTGCTGGTAATACCTTTTCTTTTCAACAATTTATTGTTGTTTTTATATAAGTTTTGTGTCTAGTAATACTTTTTCTTTTTGAGTATCAAGATTCATTGGGATTTGTTTTTTAAGGGCAGGGTTCCCAAGTCCTAGCCTTGTTATTTAACCCATAACTGGGGGGAAGGGACAGATTAATACCTTTTCCAAGGGTACCAGTGCTTAAGTTAATGCAGGGTATTCAACTGGAATTTGAACTTGGCTCCCTGATTTCTCTTTCTGAGCTGATATCCACTGCACCACAACGCACATCCGTCACTAAACACTTACAGCACCTGGTATTCCCAAGCGATCACCCATCTAAGTACTGACCAGGCTCAATGTTGCTTAACTTCGGTGATTGAGCGAGAACAGGTGTATTCAACGTGATATAGCCATAAGCACACATCCATCACTAAGCGCTTACAGCACCTGGTATTCCCAAGCAGTCCCCCATCTAAGTACTGACCAGGTTCAATGTTGCTTAACTTCGGTGATTGAGCAAGAACAGGTGTATTCAATGTGATATGGCTATAAGCCATATATATGTATTTATTTGGATATAAAATATATAGATTATGTTTCTTCATAAATTTATCAATTTTCTATTTCAACCACCCAATAGATGCCTTAATGTATCCACCAAATGCCATATATTTATATAGATAAACTTTGTAAAGTCATTTTTATGTTTTGAGCAGAGGACATGCAACTTGAAAAATTTCTATTGATCTGCCACTAGGCAGTTTAACTGTGTATTTTAACAAGCCTTTTTACTTCCTGGATTGCATGGAAAAGGCAGTCAATTAATTCTGGTTGTGGTTTCATTAAAGATCCAGTGATTCACTACTTGAAAGGTTATGTCATCATTTAAGCTTTATTTTGCATATCAAAACCATATATTTATTTTCAGGCACAAATACTTTTCCAAACCATTCTACATTCCTGCACAAAACATTCTATATTGAGTGCTCATAAGATTTGTCTCCTTTGTCAATCTTGATATTTTATTTTGATCATCTTGTAGTCATGAATTGGTTTCTTGATATATATATATATATTCATTTATGAACGAGTTATTATGCAAC